>PVKM010018244.1:0-25206 GCA_004027735.1 Carollia perspicillata
GGTGGACTGGGATGGGAGTAAAAGACAGAAAACTGTACTTGAATAACAATAAAAAATATATTTAAAAAATATCATGCAGTCTGTAAAGAAGTAATCGATATTAACCAACATTTATTAGCACTCAGTACATGTCCCACACTGAACTAAGCACTTTGTATGTGTTTAATCATTTTATTTCCTCCAAATCCTATGAGACATTGTCATTATCCCTGTTTTACAGATAACCCCCCACCCCTGAATTTAGCATAGCTAAGTAACTCACCAGATCCCACAGTGTGGATGTGGTAGAGCTCAGATTTTAATTCATGCAGTCTGATGGCAGAGGGGAAGCTACTCATGCTAAGCTGTTACCTCCATCACACAATTGTCTATGATACTTTTTAAGTGATAAAAGCAAATTGCAGAACAATGCCTACAGAATAATCCCGTTTTGGTAAAAAAAAACTTTATATTTGTGTTTATTGTCGTCTGTGTGTGGCTTCATTCTGAAGCAGAATTGTTGGGATGGAGTGAGGAGTTCCTTCCATATTTAACTTGATGTTATATTGTTTGTGTTTGGACAGGTATGACTGACCAGCTTAGGAATGGGGGAAGGCCCTTTTAAGGCTGGTCCTTCTCTTTTCAGTCTCCCATTTCTGTCTAGTTTCACAACTGTATCAGGTTAGAGATTTACCTCTCCCTTCCCAGCTGTTCTAGATTCTAAGGAAGAGGACATTTAAAATACAAGTAAGCCCATTGGAATTCGTTGTGTGAATAACTCTTTTTCCTCAGTCTCAACATACCTTTAGTCTCCATCTGATCAACCAGAGGTACTTAAATAAAGTGGGACTTATGCTGGAAGCTAATCTCTTGTGTTCCTCTGCTGAGCTGCAGCACCTCACCCAGGAGTCTCCTGTTGTAGATGCCCACTCCATTGCAGCCCCTTCCCTGTGTATTCTCATAGTGTTACCCATGCCAGATACTGCTCTTAGAACGTCGCATGCATTAGATCATTGAGTCTTTATAGCCCACTATTTTACACATAGTGAAAGTGAGGTACAGGGAATTGAAGTGACTTGCCTAAGTCCACAAGCTAGATGGGGTAGAGTCCAGCTTCAGAGTACGCGCCTTGCATTATTCTGACTTCCTTGCTTACTTGTTTCCTGGCTATTGAAATGGAGGAGAGAAGAAGATAGGATGAGGAAAAGGGAGGAAGATCACGTGAGTGTGTTGCCCCACAGTCTCTGGTCCCCAATCCCTCAGCCTGCCTACCTGTGGGCTGACAGGGGAGATTCAGAGTTCTGAACATGCTTGGTGCCTGCCAGGGGGTTAAGATCAGGCTCTGGATCTCTGAGGACGGAGGCTGCTAGTAGTGCTCATCTAGCTTCAGAAATGTGCTGGTTCTTCTATCTACTGAGGAAATTGCTGATAGAAAAGGAAAGCCAGGGGCCTGTCCTCCCAGCAAGCCAGAGCCGTGGGGGCATTGGCCCTGCAGTCTTCCCAGGAGAGCAGAGTAATTCTGATGCCCTCAGAAACCCTCCATCCAGGAGCCTGTGGGGAATCTGGGCTCCAGAGGTGCAGGGAATTAGGGCCATGCAACAGCAGGGGTGGAGCCATGTTCATGTACATGCATGTGAACTATATGTGTTTATTTTAATGTGCACGTGTCCTCTTGGTACATGCATGTTCTTGTGTGCATGTCTGTGTGTAGGCTTATGTGTACCTACCTGGAAGGAGATGTGATGGCTTCTGACATCTCTGACATTCTATATCTGCATGTATGACTGTCTGGCTGCAGGGGTAGTGTTATGGGGAAGGGATTAAGGTACTGGCTCTGGGGCCAGATGAAATAGATTCAGAAGCTGGCTCTGCCTCTTACAAGCTGTGCTAGCTTTTCCAATACTTAACTTAATTTTGCTTTCTTTTTTGTTTGCTATTTTCAGATATTTTATTGCTTCAGTTTCTTAAGCCTGACTACTTGTTTTTGAATGCAGTTCCACCAATTACTGAATGGGTGAATTTGAGCAGGATATTTAGCTTCACTAACAAACATTGTCCTCATATATAAATGGCATACCAATCACAACTTTTACATAGATATTTTTCTTTTATTTTCCCATTTAAGTAAAGATTTTATTTTTTAGAGCTCTTTTTATAGCTTCATAGCAAAATTTATCAGGAAGTACAGAAATTTCCTGTATACCCCCTGCCCCTATGCGCTTATGACATCCCATATCATCAACATCCCCACCAGAATGATGCATTGTTAGGACTGATGAGTCTTCATTGACATGTCTTCACCCAAAGTCCATAGTCCACTTTAGGGTTCACTCTTGGCATTGTACCTTGTGTGGATTTTGGCAAATGTATATTGACACCACTATGGTGTCACAGAGAATAGTTTTACTGCCCCGAAAGTCCTCTGTGCTCCACCTATCCATTCCCATTTTCTTTCTAACTCCTGGCAGCCACTGGTCTTTTTACAGTCTCTGTAGTTTTGTCTCTCCTAGAATGTCATATAGTTGGAATCACATAGCCTGTGTCCTCTTCATATTGGCTTATTTCATTTAATAATATGAATTTAAGTTTCTTCCATGTGTTTTCATGACTTGATAGCTTATTTCTTTTTGTGCTGTATAATATTCCATTGTCTGGATATACTACAGTTCACTTATCTTTTCATCTACTAATAGACATCTTGGCTACTTCCAAATTTTGACCATACTGATAGCTGTGTAGTAGTGTACTGTGGTTTTAATTTGCATTTCCTTTATGAGTTATGATATTGAGAATTGTTTCATATGCTTATATTTAATCTGTATACAATTTTTTGGTAGATGTCTTTAAAGTCTTTGGCTCATTTTATCATCAGTCTGTTTTCTTATTGTTGAATTTTAGAAAGGGAACCTTTTGATATATATCAGCCTTATGGGGCATAGAGCAGGGAGGATAAGGGTGGAGAGAAGAGTATGTGGAAAATGGAAGCTGTCCTCACAACCCCATTCATCTTCCACCTGGTGACCAGAGTGGTCTTTATAAATCAGAAATAATTTTGTAATTATGTGGTTACTCTCTGCTCTATGTTCTTCAAAGTCTCCCCTTTGTCCTCTTTGCTGACACCCTGCTTTTAAAGTGGTTTGTCATAGAATATAATTTAATGGAATTAATGCAGAAGAATGTCCATTTTACTCATTTTTTTCCAGAGGGAAGAAGGAAGCATTTAAAAAATATTTATGGCATGGAATGAGAGTTTTGATGAATTTTAGTGATAGATCATATAGAACCTGAAAGCTTACAAATTCTTCATCCTTCAGAAGAGTTGCTTCTTTCCTGAATAGTTGGTTATCTTCAGACAAGATCCCATGCTCTGAGACTGAGTGTCCTTGCTGGCCTTCCCATGAACTTGTATCTCTGCTGTTGCTGTAGTTCTCTCTGGCTTGTGTCACTGTGAAGTATCAAGGTCCCTTCCCTTTATTTCCCAAACACTCGTTGCCTAAGGATGTGTATTGATAAACTTCATCAAGACAACAAAGCCCTATAAGTAGTAGGTTTTAGAGACTGATCAATTGATCACATAATCCATGTTCCTGGATAGGAATAAATACAATAAAAATGTCAATTCCCCCAAATTAATACACATATTCAATAGACTCAAAAATTCCAGTAGGACTTTTCTCTTTAAATAACTTTTATTTTTCAATTACAGTTGACATATAATATTAGTTTCTGCTATACAACCCAGTGATTAGACATTATGTAATTTACTAATGATCATCTTGATAAACCTCACACCCGTCTGACATCATACATAGTTATTACAATATTATTCACTGGATTCCCTATGCTGTACTTTACATTTCCATGACTGTTCTGCAACTACCGATTTGTACTTCTTAATTTCTCACCTTTTTCACCCATTCCCCTGACGCTTTCCTATCTGGCAACCATCAAAATGTGTCTCTGTATCTATGAGTCTGCTTCTGTTTCACTTGTTCTTTTATTTTTTTCTTTTATTTTTTTTTAGATTCAATTCTTGGTAGATGTGTATTTATTGCTATTTTATTGTTCATATTTTTTTAAAATATTTTTTTCCTGTTCTTTTTCTTAAAGAATACCCTTTACCATTTCATTTAATACTGGTTTGGTGGTAATGAAATTCTTGAGCTTTTTCTTGTCTGGGAAGCTCTTTATATGTGTTTTGATTCTAAATGGTAGTAGCTTTGCTTGGTAGAAATGAATATTTCTTGGTAGTCCCTTCTAGCCTGCATAATTTCTGTTGAGATCTTGGCTGACAGTCTTATGGGAGTGGCCTTATAGGTAACAACTGCTTTTCTCTCGATGCTTTTAAGTTACGGGACTTCTCTTCCTGGCAGTGGGTCCCTGGGCTGGGGGCCCTGGTGTGGGGCTGGGACCCTTCACTCCTAAGGGGGGACCTCTGCAGCCAAGATATCCCTCCCAATTTTTGTCTGCTTTGTGTTGGTGTGGAACCAGCCCATTCCATGTCTTCACCCCCTTACCAGTCTCAGTGTGGCTTCTTCTTTATATTCTTAGTTGTAGGACTTCCGATTACCTAGATTTCAGGAGGTTCTGAATAGTGGTTGTTCTGTAGCTTAGTTGTAATTCTGATGTGGCTTTGGGAGGATGTGAGTGTGGTATTTACCTATGTTGCCATCTTGACTGGAAGCCCCCAGTAGGATTTATTATAGAATATGTCAAGTCAGCTCTAACGCTTGTCAAGGAGAGAAAATGTACAAAAGTAACAAATAATTTTGAAAAACAAAGCAAAACAACGAGGATGGGTTTCTCTTCCAAGTGAGTAAAACATACAACAAAGCTTTGTTACTTGAAATGGCATAATATTGATATGGGAATAGATAATTGAACTCATAAAGCAGCATAGAATCCAGAAACAGATCTCTATAAAAAGACATTTAGCCTTTTGCATGTGGCAGGAAGATAAACTGTGGGACCATTGTATATTCAGTTGGAAGAATATAAATTTAGATCTCTACCTTATAGCACATATAAAATAAATTCCATATAGATTTAAAGATAAGAAAGGCAAAAATCTATAAATGCGTAACAGGCAAATATAGGAGAATATTTTTTATAGGAGAATATTTTTTATAATCTTGTGGAAATATAGGCAAATATAGGAGAATATTTTTTATAATCTTGTGGATGGATTAACCCTTTTTTAGCAAAATATAAACCCTAAAGCTCTAAAGGAAAAGATTGACACAATTGATCACATAAAAGTGAAAATATATGTGTGACAAATGATACTGTGAACAAAGTTAAAAGAGAAGCAAAGGGTTTGTAAAAAATATTGAATGTGTGTGTATATATATGTATATCAAGATTAGTGTCCATATAAAACAAAGAATTCCAATAAATAAGAAAATGACAACTATTCCAGTTGTAGCAGGGACAGTGATATTTATCAAACATTCCATATGAAAACGTACATTTCCCACCCCCCTTCAGTTTTGTGTGAACACATGACTTGTTCTGTCCAAAGAAAGTTGAACTTAAGTGATATGTATTATTTCCAGGTTAAGGCAGTGGAAAAACAGATGACATTCTCCAGTGTTGTCTTTCCCTGCTAGAAGGCTGTGTGTTTTGGATACGCTAAGTGGACCTCTGTTAGTGTGGTTTTCTCTGAGTCATTATCTGTGGAGCAGTTTTGGTGATCCACAATGGACATATAATGTGAGCAAGAAGGAAGGTTTGGTCTGTTAAGTCATTGGTAATTTGGAATTAATTTACTATTGCTACTAATTAACCAGTTTTAAAGGGAGGTGATTTTTAATTAAATTTATTGGGGTTACCTAATAGCTCCTTCTAAAATGCTACCCTTGGAGGATTGGCCTCAGATGAGACAGAAGCAAAGCTTCTGAGTTACAGCATCCACTTTCCCCTTCCTGTTATTAAAGACAATGTGGCCCCTTGAGACTACCATAGGGAAGGAACGAGGAGACCTCACTCATGACGTCCTGTTGGAAAAGTTTCTGAGCTGCTATCACTGCAGAAGCTCCCTAGATGAGGGCCAATCTCAGCTTTCTTAACGAGGCTCTGGGGAGCTCTTACTGGTGAACTTCCATGCTCCTATACTTTGATGATAATGAACCGCTCAGGGCAGCTCTTACAAACTAATTTAGTAGAAACCAGGGGCAAAAGTTTGGCAGCTTCTTGTGAATAGTTGATTGGGAATTAAGCCTGTTATCTCTTAGCATGTCAAGTCAGTCTCAGTGTAACCATGGCCGCCACTGATCTCAACACAACCCCTAGTCAGAGAAACAGACTGTCAACTCACACCTGTCCCACCATCTAGTCAGAGAAACATGCTTTACTTTGAGAGTAAATGTGTCAATCACCTGATTCAGAATTCTGAAATAGGAGCCAAGAAGGGACTCTGGGGAAGGTCATGACTATGCTTGGTGATACCCTCAGACAGCTTAGGCACTCCTGAATTAGACTTAGTCAATTCTGAGTTTGAATACTGTTTACTACTTAACTGCTGGTGACTTTGGGTAAGTCACTTCCCCTCTTTGAACTTCAGTTTCTTCATCATTAAAATGAGGTCATTAATTTCATCAGTCAGAAGTGTCAGTGATTGATTTGTGCTAGTTACTTTTCCATTACCATGATAATGTCATGTACATGTATTGGTATTTTTAAATTTATTAACAATATATGGTAAAAACTATAGTCCTCTATATGCACAGGTTCTGTATCTGCAGATTCAACTAACTGTGGGTTGAAAATATAAAAAACATGTTACTTTGTTAATGATCTGTACTAGGTAGGCCTACAATAATTGTGTCTGTACTGGACCTTACAGACTTTTTTCCCTTGTCGTTTCCTAAATAATACTAGTATAACAGTATAACACATGTAACAATATTTGCGTAGCATTTACATTGCATTAGGTTTTATGAGTAATCTACAGATGATTTGAAGTATTATGGGAGGATGTGCATATGTTACATGCAAATACTACACCATTTTATATGAGGGACTTGAGCATCCATGGATGTTGGTATTCTTGAGGGGTCCCAGAATCAATCTCATACAGATAGATACCAGGACACAGTGATATATGCTGGCTCACCATGTGATGGAAATCATGAGAGGGCATTATGGCCAGAGAACTCAAGAAAATCTGGATCTCACTCCAAGATTCAGTTGCCCTGGGAAATTTGGCAGAGTGGAAGCAAAGCACACTCTTTCGTTATCTGACTTTGGGCACAGACTCTGAATGCAGAGAACTCTGGAGAGCTAACAGAAGATTCTTTGTTTCTAAGCTTATTGTGTTAAATAGCTTTAAACAAAGCAAGCTCTGGATGAGGCAACTCTATTTATCTTTTTATAGTGAAATCCAGGTCTTCTGTGTTATCACATTATGCATATGAAAGGAACAGATAAGTAACAGTAATGACAACAACAACAACAACTATATTTACTGAATGCTTATTATAAGCCAGGTACTGGTCTAAGCACTTTACACACACTCCATTTAATCCTGTAATTCATGTGTGGTACACACATAAGAATAATTGATTAAAAGGGGAAGGGTCATCAAGGAACTTGTATGAGCACACATGGACAAGGACAGAGGGGATAGGATGGACAGTGAGGTGGGGATGCCTGGGGCAAGGGGGAGTGGTGTTGGGGAAAATGGAGACAACTATACTTGAAAAACAATAAAAACATGTTAAAAAAGAAGAAAAAATAAAACGTTTATCACTTTTTAAAAATTCACATGAAGAAATAAAAGTGTGAGAATTATCAATAATAGTTTTGAAAAGCAGGATTCAAAGAAAAATAATAATTATTATTTTGAATACATTCTTAAAAAGCTGTGGCTGTCAAACATTGTGGTTTGACATACAGAGACAGTTAAGTTTGTAGAATGGAATAAGGAGTCTGGAAATAGATTCAGGTATATATTGGAATGTGTATAATCCTGGTGTCTTTTTAATTCAGTGGGCAAGGTGTGGTTTTTCAATAAGTAATTTTGACATCTGGAAAATGGATATGTAAGTATTTTATATAAATAAGTATATTTCAGATTGATTTAAATATAAATCTAAAATTAAAATAATGAACTTCTAGAATAGAATTTTAATACTCTTTACATAGCAGATACCTTTTTACTTAGAGTATGAAGAAAAGATAAACAAATTAAACTATGTAGAAAGTAAAAAAAATGCTGATTTTATAATTGAAGGTAAAGGCAAATAATTTGGAGAATATACTTGCAAATACATATAACAAACAAATGACTAATATTCTCAATTTACAGAGATCCTACAATTTGATAAGAAAATGACAGCAGTGCCCCTGAAGGGACAAATAGTTGATTAAGCAATTTAAGGGAGAGTAGATGCACATGCCCAGCACAGACAGTAAAAGATGCTTTCCTGCATCCATTGGGAGAAATACACCAGCATGCCCCTGTCCCACATCAGATTGGCTGAGATTATCAAGTGTTGGTGGGGATATAACCCAGAGAAGAATTAAAAGAGAAATCAAAGCAAAAGAACTAGTTTAGATAATGCTAGAGAGGCTCTTGGGAGGGCTTTTTAATTTTCAGTTGAATTTATTGGGGTGACATTGATTTGCAGAGCCATACAGGTTTCAAGTATACAGCTCAATAAAACATCTGCAGACTGCATCATGCACCCATCACCCCAAACAAAGTCTTTTTCCATCCCCAATTCCCCCCCTTTTCCCATCTTCACCTAGTCCCCACCCCTCTTTCTCTCTGGCTGTCACCACACTGTTGTCTGTATTGTGTGTTATGTATGTATGTTTTTTGGCTAATCCCTTAGGAGGGTTTTTAAGTCTGTGAATCTGAGAGCAGATTGTATAAGGGCCCTGTGCCCAATATGAGTGCTGCACTGGTGCCCCTTATGCTATTAGAATTAGAAAGAGCAACAGAAAATAGTTATATTGGATTTGTAGACACCAAGGGGACTGAATACTGCCCTCAGGGTTTTCCTGGAGGTAATCCAAAGGTTTTCCAATGGCCTAGAGTGGCTCATTCAAATTGGATGAATGAGACAGACAAAACCCAGGTTGGTGGGGAGAAGCGAGGAGAGTAACATGGAAGAGAGATGGCAAAAACCACCTCATGATGGCTAAGGATGATAGCTTCTTTGGATTGTCATTGCAGAATAGAAGGAATAATGAAAGCCAGTCACCAATCTCAAAAGCATGCCCTAGCTGTCATCCATGGTGACAAATAAATGGAACAAGGTCAAATGTCAGGAACAGGGTCCAGTATAGGACCAAAATATAGAGTAGTCTAAAAACAGAACTGCACTGTCTTTGGAGATACCAGGGGGAAATTGCAGAAACTCTGAGAGTTAATACACAGAACTTAGAAGAATCACTGATAACTATGAGAGGTGGGAAATGAATGAATGGGGCTAAATTATAAATCAAAAGCCACTGAGAAATTATTGGATTGGGTTGAGAAAAGTCAGAATTGAGTTACAATTAGGTAGACTGAGGGCTCAAAACCAAAAAAAAAAAAAAAAACCCAAAAAACTAAACCTCAACTCTAGAAATGAAGTTACAGAAATAAAGTTGCATTTCTGCATGCCCATTTCATTTTTTTCCTTTTAACAAATTTTGAGTGGGTAGCTACTGAATACTTGAGGTTTATGGTGACTGTGGAAATTCACTTAATTCACTTGTTATGCTCATACATATTAATACTTTTTGCTTCCATAGCAGACATTGCAATCAATCTTTATTCATTCTTCTTTATTTATTGCAGAGGTTAGGAAAATATTTTTTCATGATGGTATTGCAGGAAGTCCTTATTAAATGGTCAGAGTAGATATGGAAATGAAAACTAATTTGCCATAAATGTAATAAAGGAATGAAATTGAGCAATACACACGCACATACACACACACACACACAGACTTTTCCTTGCCCTAGTTTAGGGATGACTGAGGCAAAATCAAAAGGAGTTTAAAGAGTCCTTATTCTATCATTTAAAAACTTGGAACTGGAGAATATTATGCTAAGTGGAATAAGCCAGTCAGTAAAAGGCAAATACCATATGATCTCACCTACAAGAGGAATCTAATGAACAAAATAAACTAATGAACAAAATAGAACCATAGTCATGGAAACATGGAACAGACTGAAAGTGACCAGAGGGGAGCAGGGAAGGGGATAATGGTAGAAAGAAGGGAAAGGGACTAGTCAAAGAACGTGCACAAATGACCCATGGGCATGGACAATGGTGTGGGGATTGACTGTGGGAGCGCAGAGCGGGATGGGCAGACTAGGGCAAAGGGGGAAAAATTGGCACAAGTAAAATAGAATAAAAATAGAATAGAATAACAATAAAAAAAGAGTTTGTATCAATTGTTTTAACAATAAAGTAGTTAAATGTTGAAAAAAACTTTAAGATCATCCATTTACTCCTTGTCTACAATACCATGAAAGATTAGTTTGTTTGATTTACACAGTTCCATCTATTAAAATACAAATACTAGGAGAGAGAAAGAGAATCACACTAAAATGCTGCTTTTATTCACAACACAAGGTAAAGTAACTCATCTGACCATGTTACTATATAATTCATTCTCCAACTAAATTGAAGCCTCTTTTATATGAGACATTCTAAACAAAGCTTCTTACAAGTAGTTTACATCCATTTTTAACCCTACTCCTTCTTATGCTCCATAAGAAGCATTTCTTTTTTTCCCAATTTTTAAAAAGATTTTATTTATTTATCTTTAGAGGGGAAGGGAAGGAAAGAGGGAGAGAAATATCAATGTATGGTTGTCTCTTGTGCATCCCCTGCTGGGAACTGGCCTGCAACCCTGACTGGGAATCGCACCGCGATTTTTTGGTTCTCAGGCCTGCGCTCAATCCACTGAGCTACACCAGCCAGGGCAGAAGCATTTCTGACTACATGGAAAAATGTTTCATTATTTAAAAAATGACAGAAGAGATGTGGAAATAGAGGCTTCTTTAGAGAGAGGAGCACAGGGTCAAGTAGCCCAAGTTACATGAAAGGGAGAAATAGTAGAGACCAAGACATGTGTGGAGGCATAGAGCTGGCTCACAAATAATTAGTTAGGTGAGGAATGTCAGTTGTTGGGAATCTAATGACTCCAGGGTCCAGGATATCCAGCTGTTTGGAGAGTTTTTGAAAAGGCACTGTAGTCCTATCGTGGTGTGAGTGGGGAACAGACTGATAGGAAGGTCACACACACACACACACACACATATTTCTAACAATTTCAAATAGAATCATGTAGTTAGATGTGCAGAAACATTGCTGCACATGTAAAAATATCTATAAATAGATAGAAATATGGGAGGTTCCAGATAAGTATGGAAGGAGTAAAAATTTGATTTTTCTGGAATGGAAAGATATTATGGGGTGAGTCTGCAGTTAGAGTACAGGTACCAAGACATGAGTGGAACTTCCCTACCATGGCATGGCAGAAACCAGAGGGTGGAAAACTCCAGTGTTCAGATATAATGATGACAAAGTATTTCTCCACCAAAAACTTGCTTCAGGTGCTGGTGTGTGTGTTTGTGTGTGTGTGCAAACACACAGCCATACCTTGCAGTTAGGGTCCATGAATTTTGTTGGTTTTCATAGTAGAAAGCCTATCCATTTCAGATTTAATCCTGCTTCTCAGTTTCTCTAAGCCTCGTTTTATGTCTTTGTTTCTTAAACTGTAGATAAATGGGTTCAGCATCGATGTCAAAATAGTGTAGGTGATCGTTGCTATTCGGTCCTTGACAGTATAGCTTGACAATGGCTGGAAATAGACATAGCTAATGCTTCCATAAAACAGAGTCACCACAGTGAGATGGGAGCTGCAGGTGGAGAAGGCTTTGCATTTTCCAGCAGCTGAGGGAATATTGAGGACAGCAATGAGGATCCTTAGGTAAGAAATGATGATGCACGCAAATGGGGCCATCACAGAGACCATCCCCTCTGTCATCACCACAACTTCATAGACAGAGGTGGAAGAGCAGGCCAGCTTCAGAATAGGGTTAACATCACAAAAAAAGTGGTGGATAACATTCGATGTACAAAAGGTGAGCCGATTCACCAGGAGAACATGTAAGAGGGAGTGGAGGCTGGGGAAAGCTATGGAGAAGACCAGTAGTGACATACAGCGCCTGTGGTTCATGACAGTGACATAGTGGAAAGGGTTACAAATGGCTACATAGCGGTCAATGGCCATAGCTGCCAGGAGATAACTGTCCATGTTTCCAAAGAGGAGGAAGAAATACATCTGTGCAAGACATTCAGCATAGGAAATGGTCTTTGCGTCTGATAAGAAGTTCACTAACATCTTGGGGATTATGACTGTTGTGTAGCAAATATCTGCAAAGGACAAGATGCTCAGGAAGAAGTACATGGGGTTTTGGAGTCGAGGATCAGAGCGGATAGCCAAGATGATGAGCATATTTCCCATCAGGGTGACCAGGTACAAGATAAGGAAGAGGACAAAGAGTGGCTTCTGGTCCTCGGGGCGAGAGGAGAGTCCCAAGAGGATGAATTCAGGGAGTTTTGTCAGGTTGCACACTTCCATGGACTCATATGCACCTACTGATAAACAACACTGTCAGTAAATTATTCTTTTCACCCAGGATGTGCATCTTTCTTGTTCTTACAGAGGAGTTATCAATAAAGCTTCTACTCCAATGTTTTTCTTCCTGAATATGGAAAAATTAAAGCTGAAAATGTGTTTTAACTTGTTCTTTTAAAATCTTTGAGATAGAGAGCTAAGGAAATAGACAGGTGGAGAGGGAGGGAGACAGGGACAGACACACCTTAGGATGGAGAGTTTGATTTTCTTTTCTTCCTCCTTACTCAAGGCTGGTAATTACCACAGATTCAGGCTGTGAATCAGGTTCAGGTCAGCTTCAAATTAAGGATTATCAATGGCTAATCCACATCTAGATAATCATGAGATAGCTGTCTTACCTAGCTTGTGGTTGATGAATAACAATCCTTTTAAGTCAAGATGTTTTTTTCCACATCATCTACAGTGAAAGCAAGAAAATCATTTAAAGAACATTGAATTGAATGTAAACAGTTATAGGGAAAAGCAAGATGGAGGAAGGAAAAGGGAGAGAGGAAGTAAACTTCTGTGAGAAAATTCTCTTCCAAACTTGCCTGCTTTTTGGCTGATAATGTTTATCCTAAGGACAGGGGACTGTGCCTCCTAAGTAAAATAGGGTAAAGGAAGGTTCAACTTTTAGAGTGTAGATGCAAAAAAACCCAAAAAACCAAAAACCAATTTAACATTTATCATGAACGTAAGTTAGCTTTCTTATTTCATGTCCACTGAGGTCTCAGTCAATCTCAAAGTTGATTTCTTACCTGGAAAGGACATTGAGCTCTTGCCTCATGTAGTACCGTATTTTTTGGACCATGAGCTGCACCTAGATTTTAGAGGAGAAAAATAGGGGAAAATTTTTTGGAGCAAAAAATGTGGTAAAATATTTAATAACATAACATAATATTTCACCGATGTAAATAAATAGAACTCAGCAGCGGCATTAACAACCATTATTCCTCCCAAATTTGGCGGGGGGGGGAGTGCATCTGACAGTCTGAAAAATATGGGTATATTCATTCCCACTCCTATCCTTTATGCTCCATGGAATAATTAATCAAAAAGAAGACAAAACTGTTTGAAGAGACAACATGCAGAAAAGATACCTGATGAAAATCTAATACTTCTTGAATCCAAATCCTCTCTTCCTTGGATTCTTATTATCATTCACAGATATAGATACTCATAAACCCTGTTTACCTTATGAGATTGTCCTCTGAGACTGTATCACTAAGTCTCTGGTGTTTGATGAGGAAGAGAGTAAGAAAACAAACATCTATGAACTTAGCGCAAGATTGTCTTCAAGGATCCAGAGGAATTGCAAGTGTTCTCTCTTTCCTGGTGGCCTGCATCTGTCTTCTTGACCCTCTGGGTACAGTGCAACATCTGCTTAGCCTGGCATAGGTGTTGGAGATAGACAGTAATTTCTGTCCCTGGCACTTAGCCCTTCTGGGGGCTCACCTGGGAAATGTCATCCCATGTAGCAGAGGACAGAGGACCAGGCAGGACATTGGGGTCCAGTTTCCCCTTTGAACCTATGAAGCTTTGATGAGGTCTCCTCCTAGGACCTCCATTTCTCTAAAGAACAACTACTCTGTGTTAACCAACATTGGGTACCTTCTACTCCACCCCTCCCCTGTTTTGAAATATCTGCTAGTTTATCTGTGGCTTTATGACTGTATCCTGTTGGGAACCGCCCTGCCTGGTTTCAGGAGCTGTAAACTCCCCCATGGCTAAGGCTGAGTGTGTGACCTCCAGACCATAAGCCACTAAGGAGACAGAGCTTATCTACTTGGAAGGAGCGTGGCTTCTGCTCCTTTTTTTCATAACTGGCCTCCAATGCTTGATCAGTTAGCCGATGATGGATAAGATTCCCCAAGGGGGGAATGACCTAAGATAGGCATGATCATGTGGAGGCCCCAGGGAAGGACTTAAGGGGTTATGGAGAGAAGGGGTGCTGGACCCTCGCCCCTCAGCTTTGACAAAGCCTGACTCCCCTGAGTCCTCGAGAAGTCTCTGATAATTCCTTGGCTACCTTGCTTCTTCTGCTCAGCTTAAGCCTGAAATTATAACAAAGGGTGGTGCAGCCCTGTGCTGGATAGGGTGGGCTCCCTGGGTAATCAGGCCTGAGAAAAGATATGTAAATTCCTGTAAGACCTGCTTTGCTAAGAATGCTCTTAGTTAAATGATAAAAACCTGAGCAAGAAACAGTTTACTTTCCAAAGTTTCATAACCTTGTAGCTGACAGACCCTAAATCAGAATAAGCCCTAATGGTTCCTTATCTATCGCCTAATCCTTACTGCCTGAGAATGATTAATAAGTTGTACTGAATTCCTGCACAAGAAACCCAATAACACCACTGCCCAGGCAAGGGTCCGTGCACCCTCCCCTTGTGAGGGTGGCCAGGCTGCTCCGAGGCACTCCCCCCTTGAGGGAGTAGCTGTGCCATCCACTTTTCCTCCACAGGACTCGGTAGTCCGTGTGAATTTGTCTCATGTCTCATCCATAATGCTGCGGGCACTGCCTGCGAGCCGGTGCTCGTGACACTAGCCTCGAACAAAAGGGAGTGTTATATATAACCTTTGAACCCAACCTCAGGCTACCTTTCCCTTGTTAGCCAATCCCCATTGCTTTCAATTACAGCTAAGGAAGACACTACCTTCCGATCTTTTACTCTTTTTAATTCGCGAAAGCACACAGAATTCATATATCAAGGTCCCAACACACCCTGCAAATACATATTGCCCACTTCCTGTCACTTACTGATTTCTGTTCACAGCTTACAATTCACTCACCTCACTTACATCTTTCCCTTTACGTGGGTGCCGAGGCTCAAATGCAGCCTCTTACAAAAATCATTCTTTGATTACCTAATGAAATGTCTTCTCTGGTCTCTTAGTGTGTGTTTAATGAATTATCATTAAACATAAATCACATTCACTCTCACATAATTTTTCACTTAAAGGAAGACAACTAGTATTTATGCCCTCAGTGAATTATAAGCTTTTTGCATGCAACCACACAACAACCTTATAACATGTACTTATTATCTTTATTTTTATAGTGACTTAGAAAAACCAGGTAACTATTAAACATAACTTGAACCAAAGGTTGTTTGAAGCCAAACCGCATAGTTGAACCACCACACTAAAGGCCTGTCTGTTTTGCTCTGACCATCTTAAAATTTTATGTTAAGCAACAGCTTTCAAATGACTAACACAGGCAAAATTTGGCCTTACTTTTTCTTTGCCAGATTAAACTTGAAGGCATATACTTTAAGCATAAGGACTACTTTTCTTTGGAGTACTAATTCAAATTCAGGGCTGATTCCAGAAACTGTACTCTGTATTTTCTGTGATCCAGCTGTCGTATTTTATTGATAGCTGATGTCTGAGACTTGTATTTGCCCACATTTTAACATCTCTTACATGGGATGAATTTAAATTTATGGCATGTTCAAAATAATTGGCAGCAGTTTTTCTCAATAATACATTAAAATAATGCATCTTATGCTCAACCTCACTAAGTATTTGGAAATTCAGTTCAAAACTGCAATGAGATACCACCTCACCCTGTTAGAATGGCTATTATCAACAAGACAAGTAATAACAAGTGTTGGGGAGGTTGTGGAGAAGAAGGAACCCTCATTCACTGCTGCTCGGAATGTAAGCCGGCACAGCCAAGTTGAAAACAGTATGTGGGTCTCCAAAAATTAAGAATAGTTACCATGTGTAATCCTCTGGGTATCTACTTGAAACATTTGAAAACATTTGTTCACAAAGATATATGCACCCTGTGTTCATTGCAGTGTTATTCACAGTGGCCAGGACATGCAAACAACCAAGTGCAGGATTGAATAAAAAAGATATGGTTCACATATACAGCAGAATACTACTAAGACATAAGAAAAGATGAAATAGTGCTATTTGCTATTTGCAACAACATGGATGGATCTGGAGAATATCACACTAAATAATATTAGATGGAATAAGTCTAGAACCATATGATTTTACTCATGTGGGATATTAAACTGAAAACAAGAAATGAACAAACAAAGTAAATAAACAAGCAGAAGCTCGTAGACACAAACAACAGTATGGTGATTACCAGAAGGGAGAGGGGTGGGGTGGTAGTAAAGAGCAAAGGGGGCCAAATATATGATGATGGAAGGTTTCACTTGGGATACAACATGCAAATGATGTATTATAGAATTGTACACTTGAAAAATGACATAATTTTATTAACCAATGTCACTCCCCAAAATTTAGTTAAAAATAGTACATCTTACAATTTCCATATATATGGAAAAAGAAATGGAAGGAATCAAAATGGTACATCAGAAAAAACCATTAAACATAAAAGAAGGAAGTAATGGGAGAATTTAGGAACAAAAAAAGATGTAAAACATATAGAAGACGAGTATCAATGTGGCAGAAGTAAGTTCTTTTTTAGCAGCAATTATGTTAAAAGTAAGTGGATTAAAATTTTAATTAATTAAAATTTGTTTTTAATTAAAAACTAATTGGCAGAATGATAAGGATGCACAAATCCTCTAACATTTTTCCCCAATATTGTTTTGGGTACTCATGGTTCCTTGCAATTCCATATGAATATTAGGATTCCTTTTTTCATTTCCATAAAATTAGTCCATTGGGATTTTGACAGAGATTGCATTGAATCTGTAGATCAATTTATGGGTACTTGCCATTTTAACAATATTAAATCTTTCAATCCACTATTTGAGCTATATTTCCAATTATCTAGGCATTCTTTAATTTGTTTAATTAGCCGTGTTTGGTAGTTTTCAGTGTACAAGCCTTTCACCTCTTTAGATAAATTTATTCCAGTTTTTATTTTTTTTGATGCTATTATAAATGAAATTGTTTCCTTAATGCCCTTACAGATTATTCATTGCATGTATATAAATATATATAACTGATTTTTCTTGTTGATCTTGTATTCTACAACTTTGCTCAAGTTTATTAGCTCTATTCATTTATTAGCTCTAACAGTTTAACTATTTGTGGAAGACATCGTGTAGTTTTCTTGTGGAATTCCCTACAGTCTGGATTTGTCTAATTTTATCACTATATTGTGTCACTACATGTTCTTCTCTATTCTGTATTTTCCATAAGCTTGAAGTTGAATATAGAAGTTTGATCTGATTGTGCTTGACTTTTGGAAAGGGGAGACTACTTCCTAGGTGGTGGTGTGTTCTTCCAAGTGATGTGGTGGAGACATCACTTGCTTTTGTGTTGCCATTAGCAGTTCTTGCTATTCAATGTCTATATCTATTTATTAGCACAATGACTAAAGCAGAGGTGTACATTATAAGCAGGAGCAAGGAGTCAGGTGGAGTGAGGAAAAAACAGCTTAAAATCCAGGACTGTCTGTTTAAAGTAAGCCTTATAGAAATGAATCACAGCCAACCATTTTCAGTCCCCTTATCTCCTCCCTCAAATTCTGGGGTGGGAGGACATTGGATAATACCATCAACTGGTATCCATTAGGAAAAGAAGTCACTTCCCCAAAGTAAGTAGGGCTGTTATAAAGTGAAATAAGTAGATGCTCTGAAACAAAACTGAAAGTGTTACATTTTTTGAGGAAATTAATTACATTTTGATTCATTAGAATCTCTTTCTGTTTCCCCTGAATTTGATCATATTTACCAATTAGTATTTGGTTTTCTAGCATGCTACTGAGTTTCTTCTGTGCAGGTCAATGGTGGAAAATACTGGTATGTATTCAATTTGTGGCCATTTCCATGTGTATAATCCATATTGATAATCCATATCAATAAGCCATATGTCATTATTACTATATATTAAAATGAGACCAAGAATCTCTCCAGTTTGCATATAGTCTCAGATTTTTCGATGTGATGCTCTGTCTCGTACTATTCCTTTTATAATCAAAGGATTGTCTAAATCAAGTATTCTGAGGATGATAGTTCTAAAACACGTCAGCAAAATGGCTAGAAGAAATCCAGCAAAAGGATACAGTTGGGTGAGGGCAGGAAGTGAGGGTGTTGGACACATGACAGTGGTCAGAGTTGTCCTACTGCTGCCTCATAAAGCCTCATGCCTTGCAACTAAAGGTGCTGAGTTAAGGTATTTGTATTGAGAGCAAACACTCAATAGTTACAGAAAGAATAGGTTAGAAAAGATGATTTCTTGAGATAGTGAAATGAGAATCAATTTCCCCTTGGGGTTTCTTTTTACCCAACTGTTGATATTGTGCAAGACTATGGTGATCCCCAAAGGGTAGACCTTCCCTACAGACATAATTGTTTTCAGAAGCTTTATGGGTTTTGCCTCAGTGAGATCTTGGTATAAAGGAGGTGAAGGAGCAGACTTCTGAGCTACAGTCCCAGTTTATAAACAATGGTAGAAGGGCTCAGCCCATTCTGATCAATATTTCATCTGATTATTGGATATTGGAGGCTTCTGGAGTTGGTAGAGTGTCAGAGTGCATATGTGTAAGTGGGGCTGCTTCATTGGGTTGAGCTGCCCTAGAGAAAGCTTTTATGGAAAATTACACAAAAGAATCCCTAATTTTGTGTGAATGTGGCTAAGAGCTCTAACCAGACTTTCTAACTTGAGTGTATGATGTAAGATACAAATAAAAGTGTGAGAATAAGATTACACTCTGCTCTAATAGTAAATAGAAAAGGCATAGAAAACAAGGCATTGTAATCCTCTTGTAGAAAGTAGTGTTATATTTGTACCAAGAAGACCAATAAATAGAATGAGGTACAAATATTGCAGTCAGGGGAAAGAGTAGGATGTAGACATTTTCAGAAATAACATGGAAAAGATAGGTTTTTCAGGGAAAATATGAAGGTTTAGCTGGAGAATATAGTCATGCAATCAGGGAGGGTATGGAGAGACATTTCAGTTTCCAGGTACAAGAAATGTGGGACAAAGGGTCTAATCTATTTTGTGAGAATTTGGAAGATATATGCTTGAGTCAGAGAAAAAGAAGTTCTGATTTGTGTATCTCAGGTTCAATATTTGTGATTCGCCAACAGTGGGTACAAACTAGAAATAGAATTTAGAACAGGAAGACAATCAATAGAGCATATTCCTAAGATTTAGATATTGATAAAACAGTGAAGACTCATTTGTCCCTTTGTGCTTTCATAAAAAAAAGGACAAGAAGAAGAAGGAGTAGGGCTTGACACTCTATCTCCCTCCCTTCTCCAGAACCGTAGATGTCCCTTCAGATGGGACTGGGAAACCTGAGATGCTTTTTGGTCTCATTCCAGAGATTCTTCCTTTTGTTTTTGTTTCCTAGATTTTTGGTTTAGGTTACTGTTTTAAGGTGTTCAAATCTATATGTGTGTATCTTCATCTCTTCTACCAAATTACTCCTGTTCTCTGGCACCAGCATCCTTGATCCCTCCAAGTTGTCTGAGCAGGATCTACAGAACTTGGCTCTGATGGCAGTGCTGTTAGACATTGGGAAATAGGAAGGATAAAGAGGTGAGTCTTGATGAAGTCAGCCGGTAACAACACTGCCACTGCGTATTACTCTTATTGCATATAATTAGTTAAAAAATAACATTTTGCTGTACTTGGAAGAAAATAGACTCTATGTTATTACATTCTTATCCTCATAATGGATAAATCTACACTCTTTGCTACTTTTTTCCTCTTGGAGACCATTTTCTCCCTTTCCCCATGAAGGGACTTATTCCATCTCCCTTTCTTCTCTTCTTCTCTTTCACCTTCATCTATACCTCAGTATAGACATCTGTGTGGCCACTGCCTGGAATGAGTAGTAGGATCACAAGAGCATGTAGTCTGAGCTATGTCCACTGACACAGAAAATGATACAGGAAGAAATAAATACCAAAGGTAAGTTTTATCCTTTAAGCTCCTGCTTTATGTGTGATCTTTAAAGTAAGAAAGCACCAAAAGAGATGTCCTTAAAATAGTTTTTATTCTTTATCTCAGTGTTAAGGATGTTCTCCTTTAGTTGGGTGGAACACTGGACTCATCAAAGAATAAATGAAACCATAGCACATCATTTTGCTCTGCAGTGAAAAATATTTACGTAGTAATGCTAATATAAATGTTATCTATTGATTCTTAGCTTTTACCTGAAAGAGTTACCTATAGTTATAGCTCATAATTTATAATTTTTCAGTCTTCACAATAAACAAATAAGGTATAGCTTTCCAAAGTTTGGGAGGATTTAGAGCTAGTTTGAAGTCAATGGAATAAGAAATGCAGATTTAAGTATACTATTTAAAAGCGAAAAAGCAGCCCTGGCCAGGTAGCTAAGTTAGTGTTGCGGGTTCGATCCCTAGTCAGAGCACATGTGAGAATCAACCACTGAATACCTAAATAAGAGGAACAACAAGTCTCTTTCTCTCCCTCCCTCCCTCCCCCTTCCTCTGTCTCTTTAAAATTAATAAATAAAAAATTAAAAAGCAAAAAACAACTAATTAGAGAAGTAAAATAATAAAAAAATGGGGTAAATGAGAAAAAAGTGGGGATAATGTAAACAAGATGAAATTTTATCTTTCATACTAGTGAGCTGAAAGATATCTTGAACTGATAAAAATTTTATATAGATGTATAAGCAAATAGCATATTATTTACAGGTATAAAGATATGAGTGACCAACTCTGGCTGGTGTGGCTCAGTGGACTGAGCACCAGTCTGCAGACTGAAAGGCCTCTGGTTCGATTCCCAGTCAGGGCACATGCCTGGGTTGCAGGCCAGTTTCCCAGTAAGGGGTGCTGGAGAGGCAACTGATTGATGTTTCTCTCTAGCAACAATGTTTCTCTCCCTCTCTGTCTCCCTTCCTTCCCCTCTCTCTAAAAATCAGTGAATAAAATCTTTTTTAAAAAAGATATGTGCTACCAGAAGAGTTAAGACTAAATAAATGTGAAAGTGGGCAATCTTAGAGTAAGAAACCTCTGCTTTTTATTGTATGTTCTATTATACTCTATTATTTTAAAATTATTTTTTCACATTCATAAAGAAATAGAGTATTTCATGAAAATTTCCTTATTCATATAGCAGCCTCAAAAAGTTACTTCTTTGGTGTACCATGCAGATCTACTTATAGGGAAAACCTGAACTTAAGAGACATGAGAATTCTATCAATTGTAAGATTTTATTATTCATTAAAAGTTAATCATTAATAAAATCAGTGATTATATTAAATCACTCCAGTCCCAGGTAAGATCAGTTGACTTAATGAAATAAAAACACCCCTACCAAAAGAACAGTAGCTTCTGGACATGCAAAGTTAGGACTGGATCTTCACTCCAGTGCCGCATCAAAGGTGTAGAGACTCAGACATCTGGCTGGAGCCTTGACCTCTTTCCCTTCCTTCTCTACAACTGTGACAACCAGCCAAGTGTGGTGGTGCTTAAGTCCAACAAAATTATACAGGGTTAAGTCCAGGTTTTGTTGCTCAGATCCTATAAGACCTTCAACAGAGTAGTCTCTTTGCTTTAGTTTCCTCTTCTGTAATATGGGACTGAAAATACTTAGTTTCTACCACATGGGATTGTTGTGAGGATCAAATGTGTGATATTTAATATGCTCTTCAGCCCATAGCAAGTACCAAGGAAATTCTGTGTAAAGTGATCCCTTCCTTCTTATATAGTGAATTTCATAAAAGCAGGGACCATGTGTGATCTATCCTACTGTCCTTAGTATCTATCAAATTGAAAGATTCTCAGTGATCAATAAATGAACATGGAATAAACTGAAGAGTGGGTGAGTGAGTGAATGGGTAAAAAGATAATGGCAAGGGTAATAAATTAAAGGGAAAAAATTCCTTTGAAACTAGTGACATCCATGCAAGAAAAGATGTTTCTTGAGAGTTATCCCAGAGTAAATTTCATATTTGATTTTAACACTTGCTTTTTGCAGGTATGTGGATTGTGTCTTATGGCCACTAGAAACAGGACAGAAGTAACTGACTTTGTCTTACTGGGACTGTCAAGCTGGCCAGAGATACAGCCAGTTATTTTTGGGGTTGTCCTTGTCATGTACCTGGTGGCAGTTATGGGCAATGCTCTGTTAGTAATTGTTGCCCTCTCAGACCCCAAGCTTCAGACCCCCATGTATTTCCTGCTCAGCCAGCTTTCCTTTATTGACATATTTCTCACAACCATCACTGTTCCCCAGATGCTGGTCCACACACTGTCCATGAATAAAACCATCTCTTTTAATCACTGCATGGTCCAGCTGTTCTTTTTCATGGCTGTGGGCAGCATGGAAGGCCACTTGTTGGCTGCCATGGCCTATGACCGCTACGTTGCCATCTGTGACCCCTTAAGATACTCTGCCATCATCAGCAACCGCTTTTGTCTACGCATAACCTTGACCTCATGGGTAGTTGTCAGCCTCAATAGCCTCCTTTACAGTGTATTGGTCACCCAGTTAACCTTCTGTGGCAACAAGGTCACCCACTTCTTCTGTGACATCACACCACTGCTGAAGCTCTCCTGCACCCGACCAGTGGTCAGTGAAATGCTGATATTCACAGAGGGGGTAGCTGTGGTGGTCAGCCCCTTCTTCTTCATTTTGGGTTCCTACGCCCGCATCAGTGTTGCCATAGCCCGTATGCACTCAGTTGCTGCCTTGCGCAAAGCTCTATCAACCTGTAGCTCCCACATCCTGGTTGTGCTGCTCCTGTATGGCTCTGTGATCCGCATGTACCTCCGGCCCTCCTCCAGCTATGACCTGGACCAGGATCGCCAGGTCGCCATCTTTTACACAGTAGTTACCCCTATGCTAAACCCACTGATCTACAGCCTGAGGAACCAGGAGGTTAAAGGAGCTCTGCGAAGGCTTTCCAGGAAACTCTGCATCTCAGTAAACTTCCAGCCTGGTTCCCAGGCAAACCAGGAGTGGCAGCACATCTCCTGAGCCCCAGAAGTTAAGATCTAATTTGAAAATGCCGCAAATAGATGAGCTTCACTCCTAATAACTGGTATGGCTCCCATTCCTGTGGAATAATCTTTCTCTTTGGCTCTGTCCTGTTTGGATTTGGAAAGAAGTGAGTTTTTTTTAATAAGTAATTCTCAGCCCCATCGACTGACCTAGAATCTCATCACTTTGGAAATGAAAAGATACTTTTAAATCATCAAACTTGCACCTCTCATCTTTCAGATATGATACTTGGATCGTTTAGTAATGGCATGCCCTGTCTTCCAGAGAGAAGTCAAAATGAGTTACAATACCTTATACAGAAGAGTGATTTTTCAGTAAACCAATTTCTTAAAATTGTAATAAGTTTATGATTTCTCATTATTCTTAACTAACAATGAGCAGTTCAATATTTACAGTGACTGAATTATTCCATCTGAGTTTTATGTGATTTCATAAAAGACAGTGTAGACTTCCAGCCAAGATGGAGGTGTAGGTGGAAACACTGTACCTCCTCTCACAACCAAGATTAAGGACAACAAATATTTATAAACAATAACACAACCAGAACACAGAAAATTGAACTACGGAAGTCCGACAATCATTCAACCAGACTGGTAAGAGGGGCAGAGTCGGCAGCCGACTGAGAGGGAACTGGCAGGAAAACCCAGTGGCGGCCAGGCTCGGGAGCGCCGGGCGGCGTAGGTGGTGTAGAGCTTGCAGACCCCAGACGTGGGGAGGAGACGAGCAGAGCACGCAAGGGACGCAGGTCAGTTGGCGAACCGTGGACACACATTCGCTTGCAGATAAACTAGGCAAGAGTGGGCAGTGAGACGGACCGCACAGCGCAGGGCCCCAGTGACAGGAAATAAAGCCTAAAAACACAGATTGAAGAGGTGCCAGGAGAGGATCCCAGCCTCACAGGAGAGGTCGCTGGGGAGACCCGCAAGGTCCCTGAGTGTGCATAGGCCCTCCCACCTGGGAACCAGCGCCAGGGGACCCCAGTTTGCTTGTGGGAGGCAGCAGAGGGGACCCAAATTCTAGAGAGCGCGAACAGGCGCCATTGTTCCCTCTCTGACCCCGCCCCCACAGACAGCATCACAACTTGGCAACTAGGCTGCCCTGCCCTAGTGAACACCTAAGGCTCCGCCCCTCATATGAAACAGGCGCCACCTGACCAAAAATGACTCAAACAGAAGAAAAGCTCAGAGCCCCAGAGCCAATACTTTTAAACAAGCAAGAGATAGCCAACCTATCAGATGCACACTTCAAAGCACTGGTAATCAGGATGCTCACAGAATTGGTTGATTTTGGTCGCAAATTAGATGAACAAATGAAGGCAGTGATAGGTGAAATGATGGAAAATGCACAGGGAACCAATAGTGATGGGAAGGAAACTAGGACTCAAACAATGAAGTGGACCAGAAGGAAGAAACAAACAACCAAGCAGAAAAGAATGAAGAAACAAGAATTCAAAAAAATGAGGAGAGGCTTAGGAACCTCCAGGACATCTTGAAATGTCCCAACATCCAAATTATAGGGGTACCAGAGGGGGAAGAGGAAGAGCAACAAGTGGAAAACTTATTTGAACAAATAATAAAGGAGAACTTCCCTAATCTGGCCAAGGAAATAGACTTCCAGGAAGTCCAGGAAGCTCAGAGAGTCCAAAAGAAGTTGGATACAAGGAGGAACACACCAAGGCACATCA
>PVKM010018245.1:0-25193 GCA_004027735.1 Carollia perspicillata
TCATTCATTATTTAATCAGCAACTTCAAGTGTTTGAATTATAAATCCTGAAGAATTTTGCAATTGACAGAGAAGTCACAAAATCTTCCCCCATCAAAGACCCATCAAAGTCTTATCAAAGTCTCCCACACTTGCATTACAGGAAAGAGCCTACTTACTATTAAATGGGGGGGGGGTATCTTGTTTCTTGGGTTTCTTAGCCCGTAGTAGATTAAAAACAGCAAATTCAATTTGTGTGGGAGCTGGACGGAGATCGCCTGTGCTGCTCCAGGCAGATATCTGTAGGCAGCGCCGATAGGCTACAGCTGAGCCTCACATAGTGAGGCAGGCAAGGAAAACCAAGTGCAGATTCAGCTGCAGAGGAGACAGCCGCTGTAGTGTGATAACTGAGGTCCATAATTATTCACTCAATAGCCCCTAAGGGCTCTATGCTAGGGGCTGGGAAAACTGTGGGGAGTGAGGGCCAGCCTGGGGCTACTGCAGTGGTTTGTAGTGGGTATATTACACAGAAACGGTGGTGAGAAACACCCAGCAGGACAACTCAAAGAAACTTCCACACAGTAGCCACTGCCAGGCTTATGCTGTGGGTGAAGATTTAGTATCACTAGAGCATCATCCATCACATTAACTTTGCGATTTTGAACTCTGTGGTGATAATACATAAATACTAAATATAGATGGCATTTAATTTATAAAATTACTTCAACTTTATAGATCATAAGTGCTGTCAGTGTAAAGGATTTGCACCTAATTTTATGTGTGTGTGTTTAGGGGCCATCATCACAGGAAGTTTAATCAACACTGGGGGAGACTGGAACAGTTATTTTTTTTGAAAAGAGTTTCCTACATAGTCCTTGCCTTGTAGGATTGTTATGAGGATTTAATGAGAAAAATCCTCATAATCTACTTAGGAAAACGCCTGGCTTATAAATGTTAGTTCTATTGTTGTCACATTTTAGACTTACCAATCAAAGTCCAATCTCTTCTTTACCAAATGTGAACTCTGCCTGTTACAGGGGTCAACAGAGGAGCTCAGTCAGCCCTTGGGGATCAGTTGGGGGAAAAAGAGCTCCTCACCTTCAGCAAAACACCACTGAGTAGCAATAATACATTTGTGTTTGTTTTTTTTTAAACTGTGATTTGGGCTTGCACTCCTAGCACTCCACCTCTGTGAAGTCCCGGGGCCCAGGAGGTGTTCACAGAATGCTTTGTCCACGAATGAGGAGTGCGGAGCCACATTCCCACTGCTCACAAGCTCCAAACTCATTAAAATGGTAATTCTCCGTGACAGGCGGGCAGGAGCCAATTACAGAGAGAAATGGAGGCTTCTTGGGGCCTTCCAGGAAAAACAGCCATTCAGATCGAGAATGCCCAAACACTAGTTTCAACAAGTGGTAGTGTTATCTTTACAAATATTCACGACGTTGTCAAAACAGGAAGGGCAAAGAGCATACTTGTGAGCTCTTTGCTTCTTTTCCGGTGAGATAGGTTCTAACATATACTGACAAACACTTGCCATAAATTTGAGGCAGCCACTGGGAAAACTCTCACTGTGTATTTGTGTCACCCAAATTCCCAGAATTCTGTAAATGAATGGAAACTGTTTGCATTACAAGTTATCACTGCTCACAAAGGCTGTTTCCCATAGCTCCCCCACTGCTCTCTATGTATACCAATTATCCTTGCTGCATGGAGTTATTTCCCCCCTTTTCCTTCATGAACTTCAAGTACACAGAATGTGATAAAATCATAATCCATAGTCACCATATGCTTTTCGTAGTTTCATACCTTTAGGTAAGGTGGTAGGTTCATGGTGCTTATTACATTATGATTGATAGATGTGTGAGCTACACATGGATGGTTTTCTTGAGATGTGCAATTTTGATTTTACTTAATAGCCTTTATCCTAGGTCTCTTTACATTAGTTTATCTCACATTTTAATGAAGCAAGTATACTGTATCCCTTTCACTAGTCTTATTTCTCAGAGGAGCAATTGGCCTGTCTCAGCTGACACGCCAACGCTATAGCTAGGATGGCAGGCAGCACTAGGTCTCTTCACTGCCGGCCTCCAAGAAAGTCCAGATCTTTCCTAGACCGATGGTGTATGCCAAGCGCAAAGGCAAATGGGCTCATGCATCTGTTTCCCCAAGCCCAAGCATAGTTCTGGACATGAAAATCACCCTGCAAACCTTTGCGAAATAGATGAAACGATATTCCTGTGTCTCTAAAGGACTGCACTTGGCTCTGTGACTGTGGATAGGTCCCTCATTTCCTCTGACCCTGCGTCTGCATCTACGAAATGGAAAACGTACCTAAGTGCTCTGCAAGTGTGAGGACTCATTACTAGCATTCACAAAGAATCTCTTCAACATACAGGACCGGATCCATCATAACTACCTTTTTGCTTTTCGCCTAGCAATCAGTGTACAATTGGCTTCATTTTTTAAAAAAGTTTACTTTAGTGACAGTTTTATTGATTCTGTTCTGGGTTGGTTTTCAGGTTAACCCAGTGCTGTTGCTGTTTTTTTAGTATCACACATAAATTGGTGTCAGCTTCTAACAGCACATAGCAATTTCCTAATCCTGGAGAATTCAACTGGCAGGTAAGGCAAACATATTGAGGTGGGTGCTGGGGAGATATATGGTTGAATATGGGCTTATAAGCATACATACAATTTTAATTTCTAGCCTCAGCTCTGCCAAGTTCATTCTCCCACTGTCACCCTAGTGGGCACAGTTACATTGCATGATTTGCTTTTAACCCCTTTGTCTACCAATTGCCATATTTTGCCATGTATAAGACACAC
This sequence comes from Carollia perspicillata, assembly GCA_004027735.1. Lineage (NCBI taxonomy): Eukaryota > Metazoa > Chordata > Mammalia > Chiroptera > Phyllostomidae > Carollia > Carollia perspicillata. The sequence goes on from PVKM010018245.1 coordinate 2,808, forward strand.
TGACATTTTTGTGATTATTATACCCATGGTATGTAATCATTATACCCATGCATAATGTGTATCTTTCTTTTTCCCTTAAAAAGTTGGGCAACAAGTACACATTTCATTATACATGGCAAAATATGGGTAGTACCCATTCATCATCCTCTACATGTTCACGGGTAACATTTTCAACATTCCCTACTACTAAATGACATTGCCATCTTCAGCCATCCTTCAAACTTTATGACGAGTCCTTTGTGACAAGAGTCCTTGTACTGCCCCCCAGTTAGCCTCTCTGCTCCAGTCTCTACCAGATACCCACCATCCATCTTCTTAGCAACAAGAGTCAACTTCTTCACTCATAAACAACACTACTCTGTCCAAATAAGCTTTAAGGGTTTCACAGGGCCTAAAGAATAGCCTTCTCAAACTTCTTAAAGAAATACTCAAACCCACCTATTATTGGACCTCAAGCTCCATTTCCAGCCCTCTTCCCCCTCTGGCTCCTTGCATGTTCCATGTTCTAGTCAAACACAATACTATCTGGTCACCAGACATCCTCCATTCCTTTACTTTTGCTTCTACTACTGTTGTCTAAGTGTGAAATGCACTTATGATACAGTTGTTGAAATCTTAATCCGTACAGACTTAGCTTTAATGCTACCTTTTCTTGGAACCATTTCTTAATTGCTCTCCTTCAGAGTGGGCTCTCTCTCCTCTTTGAATCTCCATTACGACTCTGTGTATCTCTCACTACACTTTTCCCCATGCCATATGTAGTATAGTGCTGTGCGTGTGTGTGTGTTCACAGTAGGAGGCAAGTTCTGGCATGGCAGAGGTGGGCCTCAGATACCTCTCCCCTCAGTGACCAGGGCAGCATCCTGTATGTTGGGGAAACCCAACTTGTATTTGTTTACAGGAAAGGAAATAACACTCAGATCAAAAGAATCTCCCTCTAAAGGCAACAATAAATAGTTCAGTTCTTCACTTTTAAGTGACTGCATAAAAACATGTGGGCTGTACGTTCTAATGTACATATCTTTCTCCAAACACATAGCCTCCTTTATTCTCATATTTTTAATTCAATATATATTGGTTGAATGCCATGGACCAAGTTAGACCCTAGATAAATCATATTCCTTGCCTGCAAGAAACTTGCATCTACTCTCTAGATTTTATTATTACATTTGAAAATCAGTCTCAGAAAGAAGCTGCTGGCTCCAGACCATATAGTTAGGAAAGCTAAGAGTGAATTCAGAAATGTAACTTCAGAGCGTATTTCTTTTTAAAGGAAAAGAAAAGATAATTAGATATTTTTATAAATATTAGGAACATATTGGAAGTTATTGACTTTTCAGACATTACATGATCTGTCATTAGAAAAAAAGGCTTTCTGCCCACATATAAACACATGGAACAGTAGTTAAAAGGTAAGATGAACTCTTTTGCTTGCTAAGAGTCTGGCTATAATTACAGTGGCGAGGAAGTCAGAAAATTGGGCAGTCGCTTATGCATCTTTGTCTTTCAGTACTGATGTTTAAGCTTTGAGCTAGTTAAAGACTTTCAAAGTAAAACATGTAAATTCGACTTCCGGCCAAGATGGAGGCATAGGTGGAAACGCTGTACCTCTTTGCACAATCAAGATTAAGGTCAACAAAGATTTATAAACAGTAACACAACCAGAACACAGAAAATTGAACTACAGAAATTTGTCAACCATTCAACCAGACCGGTAAGAGGGATGGAATCGGCAGTCAGTGGACAGAGAACGTGGCTGGAAAAGGCAGTGGCTGGCAGACCCGGGAGCGCTGGGAAGCCTAGGTGTGGTGGAGCTTGCAGACCCCAGACTCAGGAAGGAGACGAGCAGAGCATGTAGGGCGGTTGGCTGACTGCGGACACACATTTGAGTGCAGATAAACTAGGCGCTTGTGGGAGGCAGCGGAGGGGACACGGATCCAAGAAAGCGTGGAAAGGGAGTCATTGGTCCCTCTCTGACCCTGCCCCCACAGACAGTGTCACAACCCTGCGACTAGGTCGCCACGCACTGGTAAACACCTAAGGCTCTGCCCCTCATACATAACAGGCGCCACCTGACCAAACATGACTCAAACAGAACAACTCAAAGCCCCAGAGCCAGTAGTTTTAAGCAACCAAGAGCTAGCCAACTAATCAGATGCACAGTTCAAAACACTGGTGATCAGGATACTCACAGAATTGGTTGATTTTGGTCGCAAATTAGATGAACAAATGAAGGCTACACTAAGTGAAATGAAGGAAAATGCATAGGGAACCAACAGAGATGGGAAGAAAACTGGGACTCAAATCAATGGAGTGGACCAGAAGGAAAAAAGAAACAATGAAACAGAAAAGAAGGAAGAAACAAGAATTCAAAAAATTGAGGAGAGGCTTAGGAACCTCCAGGACATCTTTAAACATTCCAACATCCGAATTATAGGGGTACCAGAAGGGGAAGAGGAAGAGCAATAAGTGGAAAACTTATTTGAACAAATAATAAGGGAGACCTTCCCCAATCTGGCAAAGGAAATAGACTTCCAGGAAGTCCAGGAAGCTCAGAGGGTCCCAAAGAAGGTGGATCCAAGGAGGAACACACCAAGGCACATCATAATTACATTAGCCAAGGTTAAAATGAAGGAGAGAATTCTAGAAGCAGCAAGAGATAAGGGGACAGTCACCTACAAAGGAGTTCCCATCAGACTGTCAGCTGATTTCTCAAAAGAGACCCTGCAGGCAAAAAGGGGCTGGAAAGAAGTATTCCAAGTCATGAAAGGCAAGGACCTACATCCAAGATTGGTCTATCCAGCAAAGCTTTCATTTAGAATGGAAGGGCAGATAAAGTGCTTCTCGGATAAGGTCAAGTTCAAGGAGTTCATCATCACCAAGCCCTTATTTTATGAAATGTTAAAGGGACTCATCTAACAAAAAGAAGATAAATAAACAGGAACAGAGAAAGGAAAGCAGACTCACAGTTATTAACATCCACACCTAAAACAAAGCGGTCACCTAAATCAGGAGCAGAGCCACAGAAATGGAGATCACATGGAAGTTTAGCAACAGGGGAGTGGGAGGAGAGGGTGGGGAGAAGGTCCAGAGAATAAGTAGCATAGACGGTGGGGAGAAAATAGACAGGGAGAGGGTAAGAGTAGTGTGGGAAATGTAGAAGCGAAAGAACTTATGACACATGGACATGAACTAAATGGGGGGAGTGTGGGTGGGAGGGGGTGTGCAGGGTGGAGGGGAATGAAGGGGGGAAATGGAACAACTATAATGGCATAATCAATAAAATATATTTTAAAAAAGCATGTAAACTCTAAGGCATAACTCTGGGCCTTTTACCTTAAAGAGTCAGGTTAAAGGAAGCCCTATAGTGAATTAGAACTTATTCATGAATAACTCTCAAAGTAGAAATGGGTTTGAGCCAAATTTTCTGAATAATACTTAACAGTCTAAGTTAATAGCAGGAAGAAAATTGAAGAAAAGCTCAATGTTCTCATCTGATGAAACTATATTCATTATTTATATAACCACAAATTATACATCTCTTATTTATATTATTTTAGCCCTAGCATCACTAATTGAAAAGGTAGAATTAGTTATGCTAATAATATCTAGAATTAGTTCATACATCAAAATGCCTTAAAGAATTAATTATTCTACTTTGCTCACACAATAATATGTCATCATTATGCAGGACCCAGACTTGCCACTTACCAGCTCTATGAGTTTGGGTAACTTACTTATTCTTACTAAGCTTCACTTTTTCTCATCTGTAAAATGGGTATATTGGGAATACTTAGCCCACAAGGCTATTATCAGAAGCAAATGAGCGATGCCTATAAAAATAGCCTGTTGAAAACAGGGCAATCTATAGATGTTCAGAGACACTGCCATACTGAATGAAATGCAGTGGTTCTCCAACGCAGTAAATGCTAATCAAGTCTGTTCTGGAATTTCCCTCAGGTAGTTACCCTGTATGGCAGAGAACTCAGGAATAATCCCAATTTCTAGCCAAAGGCAGGGAGTTGGGGACTGGGATCAATCCTGTTGCCATCCACCTTCCTGACAACCTCAAAGTTGGCAAGCATGTGCTCAGAAACAAGCATGTGCAAGGGGGTACAGGGCCAACTTGCAGCAACCCTCCCTCTCGCTCTGCGCAAAGGGGATTTGGAGCCTAAAGAAAGGACAACTTTCGGAAGGCTGTCCATTGGAGCCTCTTGAAGGTGGGAGAGTTTGAGATGCATGTTCATGCAGGTAGAGGTGGGAAAGAGACAGACTAATATTTCTAGGTACTTACAGGTACATATATTTTCTTGTTTAGTGTGATTTCTATCTTTACGTACATAAGGTAATTGAGGCTTAGATATGTTATTATAACTCTGATAGAAGTTGGTCGTTCTGTTTGAAATCACACCTTTCAGCTATGTCTCTGTACCTCAAATATTGGCAAACCTAATGAAATTTCTGGGGGGCCTGTTCAAATGCAGCTTTCCCACCACCACCCACAGAGACCTTGATTCCACAGGACTGAGGGTGAACTGGGCACCCCCATTTTATTTTTATTTTTTAAAAAGGTAAAATAGCTTAAAGCATTTCATATCTAAACATATCAATCTTAATAGCAGTAGTCACAAAATATGCTTAATATAGAATCCCACATTTGTCTTTTAAGAAAAAGTATAAATTGTATTTTACCTCAAAACGTGAATTTTTAACCCACTTAAAGAATCTGTAGTGGTCAAAATCATGGTGAATTTAAACAACTTCAGTATAAAATAACCTTAAGTACTTTATACTGCTTTGTATCAAAAAACATTTACAACTTCTCACAAAAAGTCTGAGGCAACTATTTTTTCTTTTGTTCTTTTACAGACATGTTCAACATTATGGGCAACATTCTTAAAAACTTAAGCTTCAGACTTGTAGACATTCAAATACTAGGGTCTCCTTTTTTTGCTATGGGAGGACGATTCACTAGGGGGGAGGAGAAAGAGCATGGTAGACAACTGAAATAAGAGCCTCAGCTGATATTAATGTAGGTGCTCCAGGCTATCCATCTGTCTGTCTATCTATCTGTCTATCTATCTATCTATCTATCTATCTATCTATCTATCTATCTATCTATCTATCTATCTATCTATCTATCTGTCTATCTATCTAATCATTTTTTTCCCCACTGAATATTCCTGGTCTCTTCTTCCCCTCTATAGCTATTCCATGGCTCTAGTCCTGGTCTTCTCCATGTCTCACTGGCCCACATTATTGAAGTGGACTCCTGCTTTCCAGGGTTGCTTCCTTTTGGAAATTTCATCCACACAGCAGCAGAGCAATCTGCTAAAATGCTGTCCTCTGCTAAATCCGGCAAAGGCTTTCCACTGGCTTCATGATCTCTCTGCCAACGCCCCTCTGTCTTCTCTGCTGACTCGAGCAGCTCTATACTGATGCTTTGGCATTTTAATATTAAGCATTTTTGGCTTCCCGGTGCACACAGGGCTGTTTCCTGGTTTCACACACTGTTTCCTCTACACCATTCTTAATATCCTTTTATACCTGGTTAGATTTTTCTTGTCCTTTAAGCCTCACTTTGGATGTTATCTCTTCTAGGAACTTTCTTATGAACTCCAAGAGAGACTTAAGTATTGGAGGTCTGGGTTTAAATAGTACGTTGGGCTCACGTCTCACTCAGTGCTTTCCAGATTCTTATTTCCTAACATGTTTATCTCCATAGAATATTTTATGATTCCTAAAAGCTGGGGCCATGTCTTATTCATGGTGTTCTTCCATTGTTTCAATCAGTACCTGGCATGTAGTGTAGCCCCAACAAATGTCTCTGAAATGGAAGCCCAAACAATTGAAAACGTTAGAGAGGAGGAGAGCACAATGAGCGAGTATTTTATTGTTTCAATTTACCATGCTCCTGCCACCATTAACTAAATGAAAGATCTAGCTTGATTAAGCAATGAAAATAACATTGGATGTGAAAGGTATTTTTTCAAATTTACAACTTTTGTGATTTTTTTCTCCCAATGATGAGGTTGACCAAACATTCAAGTGTCAATATATATAAAGCAAAAAAAGTGTTTTAAAAATAAAATTAAGCTAGAGAAGATAGAAAAGCTTTTATAAACTAAATCACATCGTAAAAATCAGTGTGTGTGTGTGTGTGTGTGTGTGTGTAGTAGACAGATTTTGTCGGTTATAAAGTATACTAAACTTGGTATATAAGAATTCAGTTCAATCTGGTAGTTTCTATAGCAGTACCTTTTGGACTTAGGAGAGAGATGACTACCAAGAATGATTATGCATAGAAAAATATGAGGAACATGATTTATTCTCCATTGCTTTCCACAAACAGGCAGTTTCTTTGGTAATTGGACATATAAATACCCTATGGGGAATAAGTAAAATAATGTATATTTAGTCACTCAAAAACATTAATTGAGTTCAGTTGGCTTTCAGGCTTCAGATGGGGATTCTTCTTACATATATTAGAGAAGGAAGCTCAATTACAGGTTCCTCTGAGCACCATCGGCAGAGAAGCCACCAGCACATCTTTATCAGAGCATTTCCAGCGTCCTGCTCACATAGTTCTCAGTGGACAGGGAGCTCAAGGTTTGGACAAATGTGATGATCACATTGAAAAGAAAACGTAATGAGTTACCAGCTATCCCCAGGCTGGGCTAGCAAATACTCCAGAATTCCCTGGACAAGCCCTGGTTAAAACCCACTACATACAATATGGAGAAAGAATCAGAGAGAAGAACTGCAGCCAGAGAGACCAGTTGGGACACTGTTAGAGGGCCTGGAGTAGAGAAGTAACACTAACACAGAGGAGGAGCCTTTTCTGAGCTTATGAACTCCGAGGGGAAATGCTGTCTCCCTGACGCCTGTGGAGTGGAGTGGGGCTTTCCTTCCACCCTGAATCTCTAGGTCACCTCCGGACATTTGAGCTCTTTGCTGGGCTTGGGCCATCCAAGACTAGCTCTACTAAGGGGATTTCTTTTCCGGGCACTAATGACTTTCCCTTCAAATCCCAAATGCCACTTTGGAGCTGTTACAAAAGCAACTCCAGTAACTCATCCATGGTGAAGCAAGCATAATTCTTATCTTGCTAACAAAACAGTGATTGTCCAATCACTTTTGATACACGGTACAGTGGCAGACTCTGCTACCAACTGTTTGTGTATCCCAGAAAAATGATTCTCAATTTCTTTAACTGAAAATGACATAGTAGGAGTCAATGGCCATCAGGGAATTTCCAAGACTCTGTGAAATAGAGCTAAGATTTCTCACGCCAGCTCCAGTTTGATTTGGGGAGACTGCCATGCTCCCATCACCATACTTTATCTCTGCCCATGCCCTCTCTTGCTGCCAGTATCCCCTCTTAAAGGGAGCTCAGGCTTTGGAAAAAGAAATAAAATATTATTAGGAACTCTTAGGTCAAATGTCCAAGAATGACAGTTCTCTCCAATTTCTTTAGCAACAATTTCTCATGTTCCTATCCATTTGCTGCTATTTATAGTTCAGATTTTCAGAATCTCACACCCAAAATACTACAATAGCTTTCTCAAACATCTCCCACTGTTAGTCTCTAACTTCTCCAATCTGTCCTTCCCACAGTTGCCAGATTGATTTTTTGGAAACCTACTTTTGATCATTCACTTCTCACTAAAGAGAATGAATTGAGCAGCCAATGTGTGTCTGGTAGAGAACGTGCTAGGTACTAGAGGCACAAAGATGAGTGATTTGGGGCCTGTGTCCGGGAGTGACATTTGGGTGATGATACAGGTACATTCAGGGTGCAAGCCCAGAGGGAATCAATAGGTCTGTGTGGGTCACAACCCTTCAAATTCTTCACTGTCTACACTATAAAGTACAAGTGTTGCAGAAAATGTAAGGCACCAGAACTGACTTGAGTCTAACTTTCCAGTCTTGAGTCCTTTTATTCTCCTACATACACTGTTGCTTGCAATGAAAGCAAATCATGTTTTGTTTTCTACGTATCCTGTATCCTATTCCTACCCCACCACCCACCCTTGCAAATTCTGCTAATCCTTCAAAGCCCCCAATTCAAAATCCCTTAGCTTCCATGCCATCATCTTCTCATCCTCTGAACTTCGGAGCAAGTTTCCTGTCCCCCTTGTCTGGTATGAATAACTTCCTGTCTGCAGGGACTCATTCTTTCCCCTGGAATCCCTGTTCCTTCATGTCAATTACCATGACTTGTTTGCCTTGGTCCACATTGCCTAGCAAGCTGCCTAGTATTGGCACTTAGTAAAGGTTTACTGGATAGCTGAATGAACATGTTTGCCAAGACTTGTCCTCTCATTTGTTCTGATAGACCACAGTGGAGCAAGTGTGTAGTTCATGCTCCCTGAAGAAATGGCCTCTGTCAGAAAAATACATCATTGAAGATACCATCTTTCTCCTTTCAGGCATACATTTAAGTTTATGCCCTAGTTTTTGACAAAGCTAACCCCAACTCAATTTACTTCTTCATTTTTCTTAAAAAGCACGGGTTTGTCATGGGTTTAATAAGGAAGAGAACATGCTATAGTGAACAGATGGTAGGTTTTGGGATCACACACAGGTTCAGATTTCTTCATCTCTCTAAGCCTCAGTTTCTTTAAATATATAAAGAGGGGATAGAAAATTTTATTTTACTTTGAATTTTGTTGTGGTGATTAAGAGAGGTATGTAAGCTGTCTAGGTTTTTACAGTGAACACTTCAACTACTTTGAATAACATTTATCACCTTTGTTTTGTACCAGCCTGTGGGTACATAGGTTATTTATTTATTTATAGCCTACCTGACTTTAGAAAGGATTTATAATGCAAAGAGGACACATACATACTGCATACTGCTGACATTTAGTAAAGATATTGATAGCTCTCTCATACTCTCGCCAACATATATATTTTCCTTCCTTAAATTATAACACTTTTAATATAAAAATCAAATGAAATTTAGCACAAGTCACTAAATCTTGATTTTTTTCTGAGTATCATACAATTTCCTAAATATCTTAATAAGTATTAACAGAATGATTGATTCGAAGTTAGAAGAGCAAAGAAGGAAATTAAAGGGGTGATTAGGTTTTCATCACAGGCTAGTTTGAATGGAGACTCATGATGAACTTAGGAGTGAAGCCCGGGGAATGGAGATGGTTCTCAAGGAGACATGTCCAAACCAGATGGCCACTTGGACCTTAGGGGTCTGGGGAGGCATTATCTGGGTTACTGACAAACTTCTCCACTTGTCTTTGCATGTGTAGACACAGACTTTCTGAAGACACATGGAAGGGAGAAAAACTCTGGGCATTTCATTTGTAGCAAAGAGGCACTTTCAAACGGAAAGCCTTCGATTTCCTCATGGCTACTCTAAATAGCCAGTAAGCTTCAAAGCTTGTAGCCAGACATTTCTAAGCAAGCTTCTTGACCTTCCAGAGATTTTAATCAGCCCATTTGTTAAAACTCCCACCACACTATGCACACCATCCATCTGGTGTCCCTGATCTGCTCGGCCTTCCTCCAACATGCCTACAGTTTCCACCTTCATGTTCACGCTGTTCCTATGCATGGCAAGTTCTTACTCACATTTCAGGATCTTGTTCAAATGACACCTTCTCTTTGAAGCCTTCTCTCCTACCCAAGGAATAATTAGTAACTCTCTTCCTCTTCTGTCGTCTAACAGAAAAGGTACAGTGTGAAGAAATGGAAATGTTCTGTTGTCAAAACGATCTGAATTAAAACCTGACTCTTGTGTCTACTAGCTGTGTGATCTTAGGTAAATTAGTTCATCTTCCCAAGGCTCTGTCTCTTGATATTGAAAGTGAAGACTGTTAATTCTCTAAATTTATTGGGATCACCAGTGATATTGTAGTCATTATTTGACTTCCTCTATTTTATTTTGTGAGCTCCCTGAGATGAGAGACTTTGCCTTTTTATTTATTTTGCTGGTCCACACAGCACCTAGCAGAGTGCCTGGTATTTTACACCATTTAATTTTTTTTATAAATCAATGGATAGTTCAGGAAAAGTAACTCAAGCACTGATAGGTCAATTAATGTCTAAATGCTTCTGTGAAGTGCTCTCTGGTCATCCCATGCCCATTAATTTGAATTCTCATAGCCCTTGTCATGGCCTGCTTTACACATACTAATTGATTCTAAGCTACTCCAGAATAGTCACATGGCTTTCACTCTGAACTTGGGCAACATTGTACAATGCTCAGTACATGCCAGCAAATGATAAGATTATTTAGAATATCATCTCTTTCTCATTCCAAAAAGTCATCCTCTTCAGTTTATGCTAAATTTACTCCATGGTACCAGAGACTGAACCATCTATAACAGTAACTTATTTTTATGGTCTTTGCCCTAGGCTCAAATTGAGTGGCATTTTGTGAGCCCAACTCTCTGCACAGTTTGTCTCCTCTTTCTTCAGGGCACTTTCTCTGGACTGTCCTTTGCTTTCTACTTTTGGACAAGAGACTTCTCACTGAGGTATTGTTCTTATGGGGATTTGGAAAACTTTGGTGTATTATATCTGAATTTATTGACTCATGGAGGATTATAGCTGATGGGCATCTTAACGAATCATTGGATCCAGGCACATTCAAATAAATTCCCAATGCTGTGTTAGGCATGACTAATCAATCATGGCACTTTTTTTCCCCTGTTGAGGTCATATATGGCCTGAGGCCTCAGCATCATTTTCAACACACTGTTCCAGGTAGAAGCTATCAATCAATCAGTCTACATAGGAGATGAAACTTGTCTGACATACCTGATATAGTTCAAAGCTGTTATTTTACTAATGAGGCCCAAGAAGCAGTGGTTACTTAACCCTCCTGGCTTTCAGTCCAGGGTTTTCCTTTCCACAGAATCACTACTTACTTCTCTTCCAGTAGTCATTTGAATGCTAGAATTTATATTGTATGCATTGGTGCATACTTAATAGTATTTAAAAATATGATTATCAAAAAGACATCTGGGCGCTCATTGATGTTATAAGCTCTTGAGGAAAAGGGCCTATGTTATACTTTGAATTTTTCACAAGTTCTAGCTCTGTGTTTTGCACATGATTGGTATTCAACAAAAATTCTTTGGTATATATTAAACTATATATATGAAACAAACAGGAGAGATATCTTTAATTTTTTAACAAGAATCACTGAAAAATCCTATCTCCTTTTTTAAAGCAGGATTTATTTAAAAGGACTTCATGCATGATGACATATACTTTCAATTAAACAATATCTTTATTTATTTACTTTTAAAGAGACAGTAAGGGAGGGAGAGAAACATTGATTAGTTACCTCCTGTACATGTCCCAACTAGGACTGAACCTGCAACCTAGGCATGTACCTTGATCGGGAATCGAACCTATGACCTTTCACTTTGTGGGATGATACCCAACCAATCGAGCCACATGGGTCAGGGCTACTTTCACGTTTTGTTTCAGAGTAACATTATATGTTTAAATAAATTCCCATCTGAATGTTTTAGAGGAAAGTAAGTTATTAAGTTAATGAATGGCTTCCCAATGAATTTTCTATTAATACTTAAAAATACAAAGGGCAGTGTTATGGTTTGGGGATCAAAAGTCTTGAGAAATGGTAGATTTTCTTCTTATTTTTCATACTGACATATGTTGACCATAATTGGTAGTTCTTTTTGATGCTGATAAGAAGTGTAAGAAAAATAAAGGAAAGGAGACAAACAGAAAGAAAATAGGAAGAGAGAAGGGGACAAAGGCATTTTATAATATAGCAACAAGATATTAGTATTATCATTTAAAGTAAATTTAAAAAGCTGTAAAACCCACAGCTAACATCATACTTAATGATTTCCTTTTAAATAAATACTGCCTATAAACATGAGGATAGGATTTTTCAGTGATTCTTGCTGAAAATTTAAGGATAGCTCTCCTGTTTGTTTCATATATATAGTTTAATATATGCCAAAGAATTTTTGTTGAATACCAATAATGTGCAGAACACAGAGCTAGAACTTGTGAAATATTCAAAGTACAATATAGGCCCATCTCCTGAAGAGCTTATAACAGACTAAAAGCTTTCCCCTTTAGCTCAGGAATAAGACAAGGATGATTGCTCTTGCCTCTTGGCTCTTGCCATTGTACTGCAGGTTCTAGCCAGGGCAATCAGGCATGACAAAGAAATGAGAGTCATCCAGATTGGAAAGAAGGAAGATAAAACTCTCTCTTCTTACATATGACATGATCTTGTATACAAAAAAAATATCCTGAGAAATCTACCAAAGAAAACTATTAGAACTAATACATGTATTCAGCAAGGTAGCAGAATATAAGATTGATATACAAAATAATTATTCTATATACTTGCAATGAATAATCCCAAAACAAAATTAAGAAAATAATTCACATGTAGAAGAATGAAACTGAAACTCTACCTCATATCATATATAAAAACTAACTCAAAATGGATCAAATAACTAAATGTAAGAGCTAAAATTATGAAACTCTTAGAAGAAAATGTCAACATAAATCTTCATAACCCTGGATTAGGCAATGGTTTCTTAAATATGACACTTAAAACACAAATTTAGGAACAAAAGGAAGTATAGATAAACTGGACTCCATCAAAATTGAAAACTCCTGTATACCAGAGAACATTATCAAGAGAGTAGAAAGATAGCTCATAGAATGGTACAAAATATTTGGAAAATATGTATTTGATAAGAGATTAATATTCAGAATATGTAAGGAACCTCTCCAACTCAATGAAAACAAAATAACCCAATTTAAAAAGGAGCAAATGATCTGAATAGGCATTTCTCCAAAGAAGATATACACATGGCCAGTCAGCACATGAAAAGATGCTCAACGCCAACATTATTAGAGAGATACAGATCAAAACCATAATGACGTACCACTTCAGACCAAATAGGATGGCTATAAGCGGAAAGACATATAATAACAAGTACTGGGGAAGGTGTAGAGGAAGTGGAACTCTCATACACTGATGGTAGGAATGTGAAATTGTACAACTACCTTGGAAAACAGTCTGGCAGTTGTTCAAATGTTAAACATAGAGTTATCATATGACCTAACAATTCTACTCCTAGGTATATCCCAAATGGAAATAAGTGTATGTCCACACAAAAGACTGTACACAAATGCTCACAAATTATGCACTGATTCATAATGGCCAAAAAGTGGAAACAACCCAAATATCTATCAACTGATGAATAGATAAATTAAATGAGGTATATCCATAATGCAATATTATTTGACAGTAAAAAACACAAAGTACTTATATATGCTACACCATAGGTGTGCTTTGAGAATGTATGTAAAGTGACATAGGTCACAAAAGACCATATAGTGTATAATTCCATCTATATGAAATATCCAGAATATGCAAATCTCTAGCAAAGTAGATTAGTAGCTGCATATGGCTGGGTGGGGGTCAGGGTGCAGTTGGAGGAAATGGAAAACGACAGCTACAGGATCTCCTAATGGGGTGATGGGATGTTCTGACATTGTGGTGGTAGTTGTATAACTCAATATACTGAAAAAACCTTTGGAGCGCATATTAAATTGGTGAACTGTATGGTACTGAATTATATCATTAAAGCTGTTATAACAAAGATACATGTGCATACAAGTAAATATTTTAATTTTGGTGACTACATTTCATTTGTTAATTCTCTTCTATGTCTGTCACAACAATCCATGTATTCACTTAGAATATGCCTATTTCCATCACCACTGTCTTAGCTTTATAATGTGTAACAGACTAGACATATTTTATGATGAGCAGGTATCTTTTATGAAATCCATCCTTTTAGAACATTTGAATTTAAGAGAAAAGAAATTAAAAAATTAAAACACCTAAATTATATTTTTTCTCCTTCATTGTAGTCATTATATCACCTTCACCAAGACATGATTTCTGCTGACCGTTAGCAGCTTTACCCCTGGGTTTAATACATCTACCAAAATCCACTGCATCAGAAATTACATCATTACTTTTAGCAATAGATTTATAACAGTGCTCTACTGTCTGGTAGCTTCATAATTTGTTTGCTACTGAAAGCCTAAATGTTACAGTTAAATCCATGGCAACCAAGAGCACTTTAATGTTTTGATTATTTTGTACGTACCCCTTTTGAATCAATCACTCCAGGCTTTGCATTGAACTTCACTGTCTTCAATCGGGCACGCTCCTTTCTTTCCACCCTAAAGAAAATTGAAAATAAGGACTCTATCACATGACCAGTCATTTATGATTGAGTTCCTCATTAAATGAGGAACACCTCCTCTTCTTATGATACAGCTCAAATAAAATGTGTTCTAAAACTTTTCTGTTCCCCTGTTCAGTATAAAACGTCTTGGTATAATATCTTTAACCTAACACATCCCTGGGAATTTCTGTGTTACACACACTGACAGCAACAGTATTTGGAACAAAAAGGGAGAAAAAACAGTAGTTGTCATTTAAATGCCTGAATAAATTAATCAACATTTATTTTAAGAAATCACAGCCCCTAGAGATAAACACCTGAAGTAGAGGTTAAGTAAACTTTTTTCCTCTTCTCTGAACTTCTCATCTCTTCGTTCCTTTTCTTTTTGTTCCCTTTTTCTTCCCTTCCCTTTAAGAACCCTAGGGAATTTAGTACCTTCACCTCAAAACCAAACGTGTTATAGATAATCACGAATTTTTCCTTTTCCCCAATGTCCTTCTCCTGTCACTCTGCTGCAGGTTTCATCATTTTACCTGCCATGTCAGTTATTCGTCACTTACAGAATCCCTATCCTGCATGGAGCAGGGAGCTGGGGAACAAAGAAAAAACATTTTAAAAGCATGACTGTAATACATATAAAGACTGATAATGCTGCACAGTAAGACTGTTGATAGCAACGTGGGAGCACATGAGTATATCTCATGGAAGGATGAAGAGAAGTGGAAAGCACTGAGGTGGCCTTCTTGGAGGAGGTGTCAAATTATGAGGCTTGAAGGATGAGAAAGCTTGTCAGGAGGAGAAGTTCAGATAGAATTTCCCAGACAGGAGAAACAACATGCGCTATGACCTGAGGCTATAAGCAAGCTTAAGACTGTAGGAAGATTCTGATACTCAGTACACACAGGATGGGGGTGTGAGGCTGGTGGCGGGGCATGCTTGCAAAGGGTATCCATCCACACTAAGGACTTGGGTTTTTTTTTCTTGAGGAACCCTCATGAATTATTAGAGGATATAACACAGGAAAGTAATGGAATAGATTAGCAGTCTATTTATTCATTTATTTACATTTTACTTTTATCCTCACCTGAGGACATGCTTATTGATTCTATAGAGAGGGGAAAGGAGCATGCAAGAGAGGGGAACATCAATATAAAGAGACACATCTATGGGTTGCCTCTTGTATGTACCTGACTGTGACCAAACCCACAATGCAGGCTTGTACCCTGGTTACAGAACAGAGGGAGATGGGGCTGAACCATATAAGACCCCCTTTTCCCTCCGGGGTTCCTCCCCCATACTAGGTTCGCTTTGCCCGCCACGAGAGGAAAGACGTCTCTCAGTGCCAGAGATTGGTGAATAGGAAAGGAATTATTATTTATTTAAAAGTTATACAGACTAAAGTTCTTTATTATACCCACAAATGTACACTGTCCTTCCTTCTCCCTCTGCCTAGTCTGGGGTACCATGTCCCAGGAAAGAAGTAGAAGTCCGTGGTTCAGGCTCCCAGAACCATCCACATGGCAAAAGGGAGCACTTCCAAAGCCCCATTGTCCTGACTCTCACCCAAGCCTAGTGGTCCCTCTTCCAAGATGCCAAAGCCTCGTACTTCCTCTGCAGCCTCATTTCTGGCTCCTCCCACAATTGGCCACAGCAGGTGTGGCCCTGTGGTGCAGAGCCAATCATCTCCAAGCTCTTCTGGACCCCATTACACATCCCTATTTGGATCCCTCTCTTGGCTGCACCCTGTTACACCCTGACCAGTCATCAAAACTACAGCCTTTTTGTTCACAGAACAACATTCAACCAACTGAGCCCCACTGGTCAGGGTTACATCAGCATTTTAAGTAAATGGCCTTGATGAAGAAGGAAGATAGACTGGAGGAGAGAAAGGACAGCTGGAAGCAGGAGGCCTATTTAGAAGATATTGCCATAATCTAGGCAAGAAATGGTAATGAGGTGGAGGAGAGAGAAGGGCTTGAGAAATACTAGTAAAATAAAAGTGCTAGGACTTGTGCCTTGTTTGAAGGTTGGCATTGCAAAGAGAAAAAGATAGAAATTTAAATATCTCCTTAATTTGTTTTTGAGTCTCTCCAGTGAGACACGATCATTTCTTCCTTTGGGTGACAATAGCATTTAGTTGTATCTCTAGGTCTGTATTCTCTCATTTCCTTGTGTTTCTTCATTTCACATTGCACACACAAGGCTCTAAGACCCTTGAGGGCAAGCCCACATACTACTCCACAGTGAGTTCTAGTAAGCTATTCAACAAAAATAATGTTCACTGCAATGTCTGAACATGACATTTTGCTTAAATATGGCTAGCTCTTATTTCAAAAATGGGGAAAGAAAAGATAGAGAGAAAAACCCCGAAATTTACAGAAACTTAATGATTTCTGAGATCTAAGCTATTTATAGATTAATAATTAACTGTGAGCTCTTTTGTGCTTCCAGCTGAAACCCAGTGAGAATCTGGGTTTCTATAGTTACAGAATGGAGTTTTAGAATATATTTATTTCAATGTGAGAGTAGAATATTTGAGTGGAAACAGCTGAACAAAACTTTTCAAATCCAACCTCAGATATTAAGCAATATGTTCCACTGAGAGTTTCTACTTGCACCCAACGTGTGACAGTTGGGAGGAGAGCAAGGACCCTGCAGATAAGGTAAGCTGCCAACTGGAAAGACGCTCATGAGAAAATGCCTTTGCCGAGCTCCTTCAGCTTTTCTCAGTTTTAATCCAAGAACAAATGCTCATTCATATTCATTTCTTGGGATTTTTTTCTAAAACTGCTGTTATAGCCCTGACTTTCTCCTGGCTTTGTTGCATCGACCAGTCTAATTATGGAAAAGACTAGTTCAATAAATGTTGCCAAAATGACTGTAGCATAGAAACAATATGTGGCTATTTGGTCAGGCTGTGCAAATTCTGCATCAATCCACGGAACTCACCTGGGCCATGAACATGCACAATATTAGGGTCAACTCAGTATTCTATTTTAAGAACTGTTTGGCCATGGTATTCTAATTTTCCTCTGGCCCCGGGGTCTTAACTCCATTCTTTTCAGATTTCTTAAGAATTAATGGTCCACCCCTTAGTTCTTAAAAGGGTTGCAAAGAATGTTGTCAGGTGGATGAACAGACAGGCAGACACATAAACACATGTGCACAAACCAAATGTTTGATATGGGGCATTATTAATCTTCAAACAGGCAGTAGAAGTGAATAACAATTTTTAAAGCCTTACTACATAGGGGGCATGGTGTGGTTCACTCATGAAGGAAGTTGGAAAGTTTTGCTTTCTACTTGGGTTGAAAGTTTCATTGTTAACGATTATTAAGTGGTGGCTGAAGCTTTAACATGTCATTATTCATAAACATTCCCTTCACATGTATAGCATCTCATTCGCTCCCCACAATAACCAAGAGATACAGGTACTACCAACCCTATTTTATGGCTGGGAAAGCTGACACCTGAGCTTATCCAATTAGAAAATGGCAAAAACAGAGCCTGAACATGCACTTGCTAACAGCTGACTTTGCTGACTGTCCATATCTGCTCAGTTTCAGAGACAGCATTCAAGGGCATTCCATATGTCCCTTATCCAATCAGAATTTTCAAAAAACGTGATATTTTGAGTGGGTCATACCTACTATTTAATTGATTTCTCTCCAGCAGTCTTTTTGCATCACTGAAACCCCACCATGGTCTTGCTTTCTCATCATTGAGGCCCACATGTCTTGCCTCTTGGAGTTCCCTGTAAATCCTCTTCTTGGTAGCAGTAGTTACAGCTTCTCTTTTATTTCTTACCTGCTTCAGTACTGTCTTCTCTCTTAGGGCTTATTGGGATGCATGTGGGTAGCTTACTGCTGAACTGAGAGTAGGGGCTGGGATAAATGGCCCCAAATAATGCTATGTTCTTTTGAGCACCAAAAGCTCAAAATCTGAAGGAAGGAAAATATCCACAAAAGTATTGGAATCTGTTTTTTTTTTAAAGCTATTCTAAGCCCTTTACCTATAATATCTAAAATCTAGACAATGATCCAGGGCTTAAGATAGAGCTGGGAATATACTAGGTACTTAATGAATTTGTTGAATAAATGAATGAATAAATGAACCCTCAAGGAGCTTACTGCTTCTTGATCTGAATGTGAAAATTGAGGCTCAATTTAAGTGACTTCCCCAAACAACAAGTGTTTCTGATAAAAAGTTGTTCATCATTTCACAACTTTTTTACTTGGCATCACCTTCTCTAATTATTTTACTAAGACTCCTTTGACAGAAAGAGGTGATGTGTAGGTCCATAACTCTTTACCTAAGGGAAAGGTAGACGGAGTAGTGATGAGAAGGACTGCTGTACTTCTTTCACACTCAAGCAAGAGAGGCAAGCAATTAATTAGATTGTTTAAGCAGAAATAATCCTCTCCTCCCTCATTTGGTCACTGACCAAAATACTGAAAATATGAACTGGATGGCAAAATTTGAGCAATCAATTCTGACACCTAGCATCTCCAGAGAATACCAAATGGTCATGCTTTAATGAGTTCAACTGCCTCCCTCTGCCTTCTCAGCCAATTCCCATCTGGTGCTTTTAGATTCTGGCCAAACACACAATGAAGTCAGGCTTGGAGCACTGGGTGATGGGAACATCATTTGGCACTGGGTGTTCCTTTGCCTGTGCTCCAAAGAATCCTGTTGCAGGAAGAATTGAAATGCCATCCACGTTGCTGGCCACAGGCTTACTGCGAAGGCTAGGTGAGTAAACCCTTAATGCAGTACTAGCTGCAAACTGTCATCAGATAGCCCAGGTGACTGGTCACTGTGGGGCAAAATGTATAGAATCTTGGATTAGGAGACTGTGGAAAAAAATCTCAGTTTGGCCACTCACAAACTATGCAGTCTCAGAAAACAGAGATTCTATGCTAAGAGTTCAAGGTTTGAAATCATAAGCCTGGGTTTGAATTTTGCCTCTACCGCTTACTAGTTCTGTGGCTTAGGACAAGTCACTCAGCCTGTTAGAATCTCAGGTTTCATGTTGTTAAAATTAGAAATGTTAACACGGTTATAAAAAATTATGGTGGTCCTAGCCAGGTAGCTCAGTTGGTTAGTGTTGTCCCAATATGCCAATGTTGTGGGATTGATCCCCGGTCAGGGCACATAAAAGATTCAACCAATGAATTTATAAGTAAGTGGAACAACGGATTGATGTTTCTCTCTCTCTTCCCCTCTCCCTGTATAATCTGTATCTATATATATCTATATACATATGAAAATTATGGTGAATTTAAATGAGATAATATAAGAAAATTGTTTAGCACGGTGTCTGAAACATAGTAAGAACTCCTTAGTTGGCAAGGGCCCCTGGTATATTCTTGGTATACTGGGAAGCCATCTTACTACTAGGGAGACCTGGGTTCAGCCAGTGGCTGGCTGTGATCCTCAGTTTCCTTATGAAGAATTTGTGAAGATTAAGTGAAATCACACATTTGAAAGCACCTGGCTCAATACACAGTCAGGGCTATCATCAGAAGGCATCCATCCCTCTATCTGCTGCCCTTTCACTTGCCTTGATACCTGCTATGGACTGAACGTTGTGCCCCTCATCTCCAGCCAATTCATCTGTTAAATCCCCAATCCCCAATGTGATGGTATTTGAAAGTGGGGCCTTGGGAGATAATTAGGACAGGAGGTTGGGGACATTGTAAGTGGGATTAGTGCCTTTATAAGAAGAAGAGACATGTGAAAAGACAACCTCTCAGCCATGTAAGGCCACAGTGAGAAGGCCACTTACCAACAAAGAAGAGGGCCCTCACTGGGAATTCAATAAACCAGCACTTTGAATTTGGACTCCCAGTCTCTAGAACCGTGAGAAATAAATGTCTATTGTTTAAGTCACCCGGTCTGTAGTATTTTGTTATGGCAGTTTAAGCAGAGTAGAGAGTACCTTTATTTACGATAGAGCCCTCATTGCTCTAATCACAGTGAAGCTGTGCCATAGCTACATGATGGTCCCATAAATGTCTCTCCAGACATTGACCCGATGATAGTCTTTGGCGTACAGGTGCTGCTCAAGCAATGATTGCTGAATTAAATTTTTGCAGTTTTACTTTTGGAACCTTGGGAGGTAGGATTGCATATGAATCAAGAGCATGATGTCTGGAGCCTGGATTCAAATCCCAGTTCTATCACTTACTAGAGGGGCAATTCCAGGTAAGTTGACCAATCTTCTGATTTATAAAATGGAAATAACAACATCACTTCTTTTATAGGGTTGTAATGAAGTTTAAATAAGTTAATTATAAAAGGCTTAGAACAGCATCTAGCATTTCTCAGAGTGTTTTGGTAAATAAAATTTATTTGCCACCTTCAAAAAAAATAGGAGGAAGGCAGTAATTTTCATCTTGGTTTTACTAGAATGATTAAGTGGAATCATAATAAGGAAACACTTTTGTAAAGGGAAATATCCCACACTGACATCCTCCATTATGAGATTTTTCCAGATCAGCTCTACTATCTGAACTATACTCATAAAAGGGGTCAGGATTGAAAAAAATAACCTCAATCCAACAGTAAGTCGTATTTCTACCAGCTGCTATTTATTTTGAGCTACAGTTTTAAGATGCTGGATATAGTATGAAGTGAGGGTGCCTCACTGAGTGAAGTATTAAAGAGCAGGCTCAGAACAGGCTCATGACAGATCTTAAATTGCATTAAAATAAGTGCATAAGAACTCTTTGTGGGATGTAATTTTAAGTGATTTTTACTTCTTTGTTATACTCTTCTTTTTTCTTTTGGAAAAAAATTTTCCAACTTTCTGCAAGAAATGTGTTACTTTTATAAACATATAAAACAACAATAGGAACATATTTGGAAAGAATTAAAATCCTAAAGAGAAAATTTTAGAGAAATTACAGTCACATGTGTTCATACATGTGTTCACATACAAAGGGGGAAACTACTGGACCCTCATGAGATACAACACAAATAAATATCAATATTATATTCACCTGACAAATATCTTTCCCAGACCAGCTGTAGTATGATTGTCAAAATGGTTTTCATCCAAAAAAAAAAAAAGATAGGCAGGTGGAAAATCACCTGAAGAGGAATAGCACCAAGAATGCTCCCTGGAGAAAAAAGGATGTGTAATCCAACAAATAAGGGGCTATTGACAAGGCTGGTTAGAATCACAGAACCGCAGGGTGGGAAAGAGCCTGAAAATCATACAGGTCAACTCTCCCATCTGAAGCTTGAATCCCTTTTACAATTTTTCACAACATTGGATATTCCATTATCAGAATCACCTGCAGGAACTTACAAAAAATACATATTTCTGGACCCACTCCAGGTGGACTAAATTAGAATCTTAGCATGTGTGTGTGGGTATAGGGGCAGGTGTGGAAGAGGGTCAGGGAAGCAGGGGGTGGGCATATCTAAGCTTTTATAATGTTTCCCTGGTGTGAAAACCATTATTCTAGTTTACTATCTTCCCAGGTAATTCAGACCTTCTCTAGGCGGCTCCTACCAGTAAAAGAACTTTTTTAAAAATGAGCTGAGAAACTCTGGGTCAAGATGGCAGCACAGGTAAATATGACTCACTCCTAGCACAACAACATGAGAATGACACTCAACTATTGAACAACCATCACTCAGAACTGTCAAAGTCGAGTTGAGCAGAATCTGACAACTACAGAATTAAAGAAACCACATCCATCTAGACTGGCAGGAGGGGCGGGGACGTGGAGTGGTCTGTTCCCACATCCATGTGAAGTAGATAAAAATTTGGGAGGGATAAGATAAAAATTTGGGAGGGATATTTCAGAAGTGAGGAGACTCAGACCCACACCAGGCTCCCCAGCCCAGTGCCAAGAAAGATAAGTCCCCAAAATCTCTGGCTGCATAAACCAGCAGGAACTCAGTCAATGGAAGAAGTTTCTAGAGTCCCAAGCAGTTCCCCTTAAAGAACATGGATGTACTCAGACTCACTCCTTCTGAGCTCCAGCACTGGGGTAGCAACTTGAAAGGCACTAATGGCATACAGAACTAACATGTCTGGCATCAAGGTAGGAGCTGCGGGACAGCTTTCTGCCAGACAGAAAGGCTGGCAGAGGCCATTGTGCCTTTTCTGAACCCTCCTCACATAGAGCCACAAGGGAAACCA
>PVKM010018246.1:0-10831 GCA_004027735.1 Carollia perspicillata
GCCTGGTGGTGAGGGGGTGTCACCTGCCACTTCCTTCACTTCCTTTGTGTCCCCACTGCTGTGACTGGGTGTCCTTGTGCTCCCTCTGCCTCTCCAGGGCAGAGGCCTGAACAAAGAGGGCTCGGGGTGAGCTGGCCTGGGGGGGCTCACATTTTGACTCAGCCACTCTGGCCTCCCTGTTCACTTCAGGCACAACCTGGCAGGGACAGAATGTTCAGCTTCTAAATGACCAAGTCATTTTGTGTAATTGCCAATTTCACCCCACGCCAACCCCCATTCCTTACCTGCCTCAGTCCTGTGCTGCGCCCCTCAGCTGACCTGTACCCTCGGGAGGCCCAGGGGTAGGCCGAGGCAAGGGGTGGGGCCAGGGCAGGCCCTGCCGGACGATGGACCGTGAGACACCAGCAGCAGCGGCGTGTGACGCGCTGACGCACCTCAGGTGGGGCGGCAGCGCCCTGAGCCCGGGTGTGTGATCTCGCCCCACCCGCATCACAAACCCTTGGATCCTCCTCCTCTGGAAGCCGGCACGGTCACACGCCTTCACCCACAACTGATAAAGTAATGGACAGCTGGTGATAAGGGGCCCTAGGGACTGGAATCTCAGGACACACTCACCTGACAAGGGTGTCCCCCATGCTCCCGGTCCCAGGAAGCATGAGGGCTGGGGGCAGAGTGGTGCCTGCAGAGAAGCCTCACCCCACTCCGACCCTCCCCCAGGACACGCACTCTGCACTCCAGGCCTCACTGGGCACTGGTGGGGGCAGAGGGGCTGGGGGCCGAAGGGGGCCAGGCAGAGTAAGGTGGCATGTAGCCCGTGCACTGGCAGCTCACGTGATTTCTAAGCAAGCACTGAATGAGGATTTGTGGGGGTCAGAACGGGCTGGGCAAGACGAGAGTGGAGACAGAGGGGCAACCTGGAGCAGGTGCCGTGGAGAGTCCGGCCTGCTTCACGGGCGACTGCAACCCCCTTGCCCACCTCCCCATCTGCCTGCCCAGATTCTGCAGCCCCCGTATCCAGCACCAGCGCCATGCTCCCATCTGTGCCGCGAGCAACTCTGGGACAGGGACGGACCAGCCCACTGGTCAGCCCTGGGGACCGGGATGGAGGTGGGGGAGCATGTGTGGGGGTGGGGCAGGAGAGGGGTGCCCCCCCCAGGCCAAGGGCCTGGGACACGACCTGGGGACAGCAGGTTCTCTGAAGGTTCGAGGCAGCACACTGGAGTGGTAGAGCGGGGAAGGTGGTGCGGGCCGGCTGGAGCCTGGCCGCCCAGCTGGGCTTTGGAAAGGAGAGTGGGCTGGACCCCCAGGGGGGAGGTGAGGCACGGGGAGTGCCAGGAAGAGGGGTGAGGGCAGTGAGGAAGGTGACACCGTAATGAGGCCTGGCAAACGGGTGGCATGGGCACCCAGAGGCTCAGCGCGGGCCCTTGAGGATGCAGGGCGTCTGGCCGGGAGCTGAAGCCCGGTGGGCGTCCTGCAGGGAAGACGGTGGGTGGAGGCTGCGGGTCTGATTGGAGAAGGCACCTGAGTGCCCAGAGAACACGCTGCTCCAAACCTGTGGCAGCTCCTCGTTACCCGGATGTTGCACGCAATTGTGGAACCGCTGGTGAGGGCACCCCGCGCCCCCCACTCTGGGCTGTTCGCTCAGGCTCTGGGGCAACAATCCAGCCCCACAGGTGCCCGTGGAGGGGGAGGCAATGGCGGGGCCCCACCCTCCCATGTGCCTGTTAGTAGACACTCTCCAGGTCCTGGGAAGCGTCTCACCAGGGATGGGTGCTCACCACCACTTACCGGTTGTGACTCAGAGGGAGTGTGGTGGTGGGCGCAGTGCTGGGCGGCCCCAGCGGAGGGGGGCAGCGCCCCTCTAGTCGCCTGCGGCAGGAGAGGCAGATCCGATGCTTTCTAGAGACCAGTCACAGCGGCAGAAACGAGACGGACACCCCAACCCAGGGGCTGGGCCTTGGCTTCGGAATGTGACAATTTATTTGGGGAGCAAAAGAGGCTTTTCACCCCCCTTCCTGGCATCGATACAATATTGAAGAGCAGCGGAACGAAACGTACAAGACGAGAGAATCGGCACGAACCCCCCTCCCCCAGACCAGAAACAGCCGAATCCAGAACAGAACTAAAACCCACACCCGAAACAAGCCACCTTCTCCACCCAGAGCCTCTAGGACAGTGGCCACCCGCCACGCTGGGGTGGCCTGTCTGCTCCGGTCTCCTGCCGACCCCACCAGTCCCCTCTCCGTCACCACCGGAGGCAAAGTTTAGCCAGCTGGGCGCTGGATGGCTGAGCCACAGACAAAGGCAACGACACTTCATTTTTAAAATGAGAAAGAGAAAAGAGACAGTGCCCTCCCCAAATATAGAGCTATATATGTATATTTTATATATATAGAATTCATTCGTGCACAATGCATTAAATGAGCTTTTTAAAAATTAAAACAAAATTATAAGATACATTTCTTTAGGCCTTTGTGTTTTTAAATTAAAACCAACAACAACAAAATAGTCTCCATTTCCACTCCGGCCAACAGCAGGGGCAGACCCCGGAACTCCCTGTTCCTTCCACCCTGGCCTCTTGCAAAGGGTCCCCCGTTAGGCCACCAGCCCCCCTTTGCCTAGCGGAAGCATTGCACACAGTAGGCATTCACACACTGTTGGAGTGAGGTGCTGACTCCTTTGAGGTGGAGGGGGGAACCCTGCAGGCCTGGCAGGTGGGGTCCTCAGTTCCCACACAGCCTGTCCCATTGTGGCATCTTGGTGACTGTCAGCAAGATGGGGGTCAGGCTGGGGGGACCCTCTCCTGGAGTTGGAGGCTGTAATTCTGGGCTTTCTGAATCTGAGAGGAGACGCAGACAGAAAAAAACAAAAACCTTTAAACACTTTCCTTTTTTTTTTCTTTTAAAAGTGATTCCTTAAATCATACGAGCCCCCAAGAGGCTGCCCTGGGCTAGTGCATGGGAGCCCGTGGAGCTGACCAGGCGGGGCTCCACTGTCCGAAGTGGGCCAAGTGCAAAACAAACACACACACACACAAACAAAAACCAACAAAAACAAAACCCCACAAGATGGGAAAGATGGTGTGTCCACGTGGCCGCCACAGGCTAGAAGGGCTGGAAGCGGCTCATCCCGCACCCGGCCCTCCCCACTAAGTTTCCTACCCTGGGCCGATCCCTCTCAGGACCATGGGGCTCAGGGGCAGCCTTCCAGCTTCGTGGTGGCTCCAGGGCCCAGACCCCACCAGTTAGAGGGGCTCTGAAAAGGCCAAAAGCCAGAGCAGCTGGGCTCTTCACCCCGTGGAGCAGCTTTGCCCGAGACCCAGTGTTCGTGTCTTGTAAGTGGGTGATCCCTCCCACAGTGCCCACCTCACACTGTGGCTAGGGGCTTGATCGTCACCTCTTTCTAGAGCAGGATGGAGCTCATTTTGACCCTGACCCCACTGCAGGGTGAGAACCAGAGGGGGCTGTGCCAGTGGTGGGCAGCTGGAGGCCCAGGGCTGCAACCTCAACCACTGCCTGACCCTCGGTGGCTGCCTGGACACTGGCAGTGCTCCTCGAAGAAGCCTTGCTGCCCGGTGCAAGTGAGGGTCGGGGCAAGCGGGTCAGGGGCGGGTCCCGCCTTCCCATCTCAAACCAGAGGCACCAGACCTCACCTGTCTCCTATGACAGGTGGATGAGGAGGCGCGGCAGTAAGGGGACATGACCGACGCCCCCGAGGCTGAACCTGGGGGGCTATTGGGCTGTGGGGGCATTTCACATACAAAAATAAAGCAAACCAGACTGCAACCTCTGCTTGGTAATTAGGCAAACGGAAAAGCAGCAAGGGGGAAGGGCCCACGGGAGGCAGATCCGTGCAAGAGTGTGTGTGGGGCGGTGCTTCTGGGCCCCTGCTTGCTGGCGAGACTGTGCCCACTCAGGCCCTGCGGGGGGCTGCCCACCTGGGAGCAGTGTGCACGTGTGCCTCCGAGAGCGCCAAGGTGGCGCGGGGCTGCAAGTCTGGGGCTCTGGGGCAGGCATTCCCTCCTGCCCATGGTTACCCCCAGTCCACAGGGTCGCCACCTGAGTCTCCCAGGGCCCACAGCTCTGTCTGCCTGGGGCCTGCATCCACTGCCCAGCCAGGGAAACCCAGGGTGTCATGGTCTTTGGGGTGATGGGGAGGGAGAAGCCCCCCATGGGGTGGCGGTGGTAGGGACCAGGTAGCCCAACAAGCTGGCGAAGGAACGGAGCAAGAAACCCAACTGCACCTACTCACCAGGCTTCCCACAGTTACCGACGGCCTGTCCTGGTGACGGCGGGGCCCCCCTGCTCACCCCCCGCCTCCCCAGGTATCAGCTCCAGTGGCTTGGTCCCTGCAGCTTCTGGCTAGCCCCCTTGGAACCAGCTGTCATCCTTTCCTTGAGGGAGGACAGGTGCGGAGTTGGCCCAGGACAGGAGGGCTTGCGCTGCCTCGAACCACGGAAGCAAGGCAGTTGGCTACAACCCTGGGGACGTGCCAGCTGGGCCTGGGCCTCCGCTCCTGTCCCCGACATTGCCACCTCACCTGTGCAATCACTGCGTCACTAGTTTTTCTTTTAAATAGCTTTCTCCCCTCCCCCCAAACCCCATAGGAATCCCACAATATTTTTTCTATTTCTTTTTTTTCCTCTTTTTTTTTGTTTTTTGCAAAACTAAGTCTTTCACTTTCCTGTCATAAAATCACCTCTGAAAACACAACTTCTTTACAAAAAAAGTCACGAATGACACGGACTCTCAGGAAAACACATTTCTATGGTCTCTGGAAACACCTGTAACTGGCACCCAGGCGGCCACGCCCCTGGGGTGAGGGGTCGGGGGAAATCGCCTCTGAGGACAGAGGAGAAACACCAGCCCTTATTTGGGGGGAAGCCAATTGGCACTTGGACGGCCACAGAGCCAACACAAAGGGCAGGTGCGGAGGGGTCCGGGAGTGCCAGCCCCCCAAACCCTGTGAGGGCCCTCGTTCCACATCCGGGGGTCGGGAGGGTGGGGCTGGGTCACAGCCCTGGTGGGCAGACCTGTCAGGAAGGGCCCCCCCACACTCAGGACGAAGGAGTCTGCTCCCTAATCAATTCCCTTTCTGCCTTCGCCTGCCTCTTGCCACCACGCTTCTGGGCTGAGACCCGTCACTCACTGCACACACCAGGGAGCCACGCTGAGCTGTGGGCAGCGCATGCCACTCACGTCAAACCGAGACCGACGGCAGCCTAGGGTAGCTGCCTAGGGCGGCTGTCACACAACAGCCCCGCCCCACCTGACCTCACTCTCCTGAAGTCCGGGCTCTAATGGGGCTTTGGTTTCTGCCACTGGCACGGACGCCTCCGCTCCCTGGCAGCAGAGGAAGGAAAGCTGCCTGGGACACAGAGGCCCCCCACTGCCCCGAGCAGGCTGGGCTGGGAGAAGCCCCGGGGTCAGAAGCCAAGGAGAGGGCGCGCGAGAAGCTGGAGACCCTCGAGAACACCTCCAGGCCTCCTCCTTCCCCTAAAACACACAGGAACAAGGCGGAAGTTCAGGTCGGGGGTCTCCCTTCTCTGCCTCGGTCCCCACCATGCCACATGTGCAGCCCTGACTGTCAGCCTGGCAGTCAGGCTGACCTAAAAGAGAAGGGCGTGGAGGCCACGCCCCTGGCACACCCAACCTTCAAGGACTGGCCCAGCGGCCTCCACAGCAAAACCTTCAGGCCCACGCAGGCTGGGAGGACTGGCCTGGTGGCCTCCACAGGCCCAGCTCATGGCAAGGGAGGGTCCAGGCCTTCGGCGACCCCATGCTGAGAAACCCCAAAGGGAGCCGCCTGGAGAGCCTGCACCCAGTGCCCAATGCACAGACGTGAAGACATAGGTACAAACACGCGCAGGGGCACAGACACGCGGGCACAGCTGGAGGCACCCACAGCAGGTTCTTGTAGCACCTTTGCTTGGGAACTGAAGGGGCCTTTCCGTGCTGGGAGGCTGTGGCCGGCTGAGCTCCCTGCCCATCCCCCACCTTCCAGATGGAAACTAGTGAAGAGGTGGGTGGGGCCTACGGGGGCCCTTTGGTCTCCTCCCACAGTGGGCAGAAGACTCCTGCCTCTGGGCATGGCCACCCTCACTGATGTGGAGGGAGGGGCCTCGCCCCAACCTCCGTCTGTGCTCTGCCATCCCCGCCCCTCCTGCCCAGGCATCTGGAGGAAGGAAAGGAACAGTGCACACGATGGGAGGGGCCTCCAAGGGGCCCGAGGCTGCCGGATCAGCACCGAGAAATCAGACGCTGTGCAGGAGAGCTGGAAGCAAGCTGGGGGGACGGGGTGGGATGTGGCGGGGGCGGCTGAACCCCAGGTGCTGGGACTCCTCAGGAGCTGCCCAGTGGGCCCACTGTGCACGGGTGGGGAGGGCGCCAAACGGCAAGAGGGAGGACTTCCCAGTGCCCTGGTCCCACCCCAGCCCTAATCTGGTCCAGGACTGCCCCCCACTGGGCTTCAGCGGGCTCCAACTGCCCTGTCCCATCCCGGGGTCAACACCAGCCGTTTGAAACAAGCAAAGCACAGGCAGAGGTGTCTGAGGGTGGGGGTGAGAGCAAGAGTATGACTTTGGGCAGGAGGGCCCCCCCAAAGCCCCCTCCGTGATGGAGCCCTCTCACTTGCTCACCCCACTGCTGCCACCCCCACCTGCGGCACCTGCTACCCCAGCAGCCACCTTCTCGAAATCCTCAGGGTTGCAGAATTCCTTGATAGTGACCGTCAGAAGATTGCTGGTGACATCGGTGACGACCACATTTGAGCAGGGTGACATCTCCGGGCGCCAGTCCCCAGCCTCGGGCTCAGAGGAGGAGCCTGCAGGCTCAGGGGCTGTGGCCAGTGCCTGGCTGGCGGCTGCATTGCCGTCAGGAGGTGCCCGCTTGCTGGTGGCTGCTGTCTCGGGAGAGATGGACAGGTCAAGCACCTCGGGCTCTCGCCAGCCAGAGCCAGATGGGCTCATGGTCTCGGGGAGCAGCTTGGGGGGTGAGTCGTCGGGGTCAGAGGATTGGGGTGCTGGCGAGGGGCAGCCGGAGGAACCAGAGCTGCGGGTGTCGTAGGGGGCAGTGGTCGCTGGCAGGAGCAGCCCCGGGGCGGCGGAGGCAGCGATGTCAGCCTTGCTGGCTTGCGGGGGCGGCAGAGGGCCGGGTGGAGGGGGCTTATTGTACAGCGCGAAGGTGCCGAACTTCATATGGCGGATCTGCGTGCGCAAGATGCTCTCGCTGAACTTCTTGCTCTTGCCGATGACGCGGTTCCGAGAGGGGACTTTGGGGCGGGCAAGGTTTCCAGCCCCCTGCCCAGTACCGGCTCCACCTGTGCCCTTGTCGATGACCTTCAGGTTCAGGATGATGCGGTTCCGCTTGGGCTCCCGAGGCTTTACCTTGCGATTGATGATGCGCACGGTCTCTGAGAAAGGTGAGATGGGCGGGCGCAGGCCAGGGCTGCCCCCCTGGGGGTCTGGGCGGGGCAGGGGGCGGCGGGACATGCGGTGGCAGCGCCGGATGTCTTTCTTGAGCCTGTGCACGGCTGCACTGGAGTGCAGCTTGGGCGAGGAGGCGCTGGCACTTGGCTTGACAGAGAAATGCACATCACTGATGCGGAGGGCCTCAGCCTGGGCCCGTGCCTGTGGGGGAGAGGGAGGGGTTGGTGGGAGCTCAGCTTCCCACTGCCCTCTTCTGGACACCCCTGTGCCAGTCACTCACACAAACGGTCTCATTAAACCATCCTGAGAGCACCTAGGAGAATCAGTCCTGCTCTCGACCCACATTAGAGAGAAAAGGAAATGGATTCAGGCGCTGTGAGAGATCGGAGAGAAATGAGACCCCAGCCTACCTCCAAGATCCACACCACCTATGCAAGCTCAGCTATGGGCCAGGGAGACGGACTGGTCGGTGGCTGCCCTCCCTGATACAGGAGTGTCAAAAGCTGGGACACTGGAGAGAGACAGGGGCTTTGCTCAGAAGCCCCTGACCAATCCTGCTCTGTGAAGGAGCCTGGCCTGGTGCTTCTCCACGGACCAATTCTCGGGGACAGAAAGGAGAGGGAACCCCCTCTGTGCCCCACCCCACACCCCAGCCCTAGTGCTCTAGTTGTAGGGTCCCAAACTCTCCATGGTCGCCCTCCGCCTTTGGACTGGCTGCCTCTCCAGCTTGGATTTGCCTCCCAGATGCTCACTGTCTTGGTACAGACCACTTCATATTTTCTCCACTAAAGTGGTGGGGGCAGGACAGCTCAGCCCTCAGAGGCCCCAGGTGCACAAGGCCACACCAACCGTCCTCCAGGGTCTCTGTATCCTCTGCTCACTATGAAAGTACTAACGAGGGCCTGCTGGCTACTTGGGGCCACAACTATGAACACACAGCCTCTACCCAGGGGGCTGGGCTCTTGGGGGAAGGCAAGTAACAGGCGGTGAGGATATAGGGGGACTTGGTGCAATAAAGGATGTGTGGGGCCTGAGGAGCACAAATAGGGGCACAGATCCTGGAGGATGAAGCCGGAGTAGCAGAGCCCAGGTGGCTGCAGAAGCCCAGGTGGCCCGCTAAAGAGGTGCTGCTGAGACAAACGGCGGAGGCCAAGCACCTGGTGGTGAGAGGATGCTGCGCGGCCAAGGGACCAAATGCAATGGCTGGAGAGTGGGAGGCTGATGTGTACTCTACATACACCTCTGCGCCTGGTGTGGCAAGGGACTCATTAGGGGGTGATGGCTTCCATCCAGTGGGGAGATGGTGATGGCCAAGAAAGGGACACTTTCCCCTAGTCTGTGAGCTCCCCGAGTGGGACCTGTGGTTTGGGGTCTCTTTGCCTTACCCCACAATGGCACTGGGGCGCCTAAGCAGTACCTGGGAAGTAGCCTGTATGCCCCTCAGGCAAGACGAGGCTGAATTTGACCACAGCCCCCAGAAGATATGTTTGCCGACTTACTTCCTGAGTAAGCAAGGATAACTTCATTTAGAATGTAGGAGAACGCTGTAAGGTCACATGGCTCTCCCACATACTTAATGGGCTGCTTGATCAACAACACTTTCAGCCACTAGGTGGCAGCACAGTGTCCAGGCTGCCCCTGCCAGTGCTACCAGCTCCTCTTACTGCCAGCCAGCACAGCCAGGTACTGGTTCCCTCACACCTCTTTCCAAAGGCAGGAGAAAGCCACCAGACCTTCCTTGGCATGGCAAGCAGGGCCTGTAGCAGGGTCAACCGTGCCGGAGTTTAGGGAATCTTGTTCTTTCTGATCCCCCCAGTGGCGTCAGCATTTACTCCCTCTGTATATTGCCTGAGTCCC
Source organism: Carollia perspicillata (assembly GCA_004027735.1). Classification (NCBI taxonomy): domain Eukaryota; kingdom Metazoa; phylum Chordata; class Mammalia; order Chiroptera; family Phyllostomidae; genus Carollia; species Carollia perspicillata. The sequence continues at coordinate 9,284 of PVKM010018246.1, forward strand.
TGGACCTCTGTAATCGTCCTGCCAGAGTTCAGCAGTGATGGACAGCCCCTGGGGATAGGACCAGGAGCACGGGGGAACATCAGGTCCCGGATGAAACCCTGGCTTGGTGGGCCTCCTGTGCCTCTTCCCCCTACCTGTGCGATCACAGCAGGACCCATTGCAGGGGCCCCTAAGACCACCAGCGCCTGCTAAGTACAGTGCCTGGAAGGCAGCAAGCACTCAGTAAATACCAGATCTGTCCATGGTGCGGGGGGAGGGGGAAGCTTATGAGCAATAAGCTTTTTCTAATATATGCTTTCCTAACTTCTATGAAACATATCTTCCTTTATAAATTTCTAAGTCCAGGGTGGGGCAAAGATAGGTTTACAGTTGCGAGTCTGTGAAACAGAGTTTATTCCTCTTATTGCTTATTAATTCTTGTATTATTTTCCCTATCAACAACTGTAAACCTACTTTTGCTCCACCTGTACAATTTATTTTTTAAAAAGGGACTGGTTTAACCCTCCTCCTTCCCTCCCTTCTCCTGACTGAAGCTGTTTTGAAGGTTGGCCCAGGCCTGCTGCCCACAGCCAGTGTGCCCACGGTGCTCTGACAGGTGACAGGCATGGCTGTGCACACAGCACAGGGGCGGGAGACCTGGGTTCTGCTGCTGATACCGCGTGATTGTGGGTAAGTCATTGCACCCCTGTGCAATGGGAAACCAGAGTTTCCCTGTCTGTAAATGGGGATAATGCGACCGACTTCCTGGGCTCCTGCTCTCTTCAGAACAGCTTCCAGCATGAAGTGCTAGCCGAGGGCAACTAACTTACTGTACACACTGCCTCTCAGGGGCTCAGAGAGCAAGCTGACCCCTACCACCCAAAGTCCTCTCATCTGCCTCCATCCCCAGTCCCTCCATGGTTTCCTGTGTGTGTCTGCCCACCTTGCCCCTGAACCTGATGGGTATGGCCTGAGGGACAGGGTGAAGAAAAGGACAGGATGAAGCCAAGAAGTTGGGTGGTGGGACTCGAGGTAAGTCAATTCCCCTCTCTGGGACTTGATTTTCTCATCTGTGAAATGGGGATAATACCCCCCCTCTCCCCACTGCATAGGGATGTTGAGGGGATTACAGGAGATAATCCATGTGTGGGCTCAGCTCTGTGTTAGGCCCCATAGGCTCAGGAACTAGAAGCATTAAAAAAAAAAAAAAAAAGGCATTTCTTGACATCAATGCTCACAATCATTACTCGCTTCACCGCTAGAGGGTGCTCCAGCAGCGCGGAGAGGCTGTCATACAGCCCACCAGCCCTCCAGCTGATCCACCTAATCCCACCAAAGCATTATCAAAGGTTAAGGCTACTTCATGGATCCCCTAAAATGTGTGCAGACGGGGGTCAGGGGTCACAGAAATATGTAATTCTGGACCCCAAAATTTCTTTCACTTCTGCTTAAAGTCCAAAGCAAACCCTTACACATACACAGTCCTTCTGGGTGGGGAGGCAGGGCTGGAGAGGCCCACCTCACTCTCATTGGGCTTTGAGCCTTTTGGATAAATTGGTCATTCTGAGC
>PVKM010018247.1:0-25200 GCA_004027735.1 Carollia perspicillata
GGGGGGGACACGTGGGAAAGCTGGAGACCGGATGTGTATTTGGGCAGCAGAGAGAATAGAATGCAGGGAGGTGGGTGGCATGTTTCCTGGCTCCTGCTTGGATTCTGCTGGATGCCTTTAATTGCCTCATGTTCCCACTTCAGAGTATATGGGGGCTGTGATGGACCATCAGTTCTCCATTCTTTTCTCACTGCCCCCTCCTCCCTGAGTCAGAGGATGGCTTTCCTGTGTCTGAGTAGTTAACATAACAAAAAATTGTAAGTTGATTTAGAATTCTTGGCTCAGAGACATCCCTAAGCCCTTGTTTCCTGCCTGGCCTTTGGTGCCTGCTGGATATCAAGTGCTGGATGATGATGCTGGCTCTATGTGAGGGTCCCAGTAGGGCAAGTGGTCAGTGCCCCCTTATCTGTTCAGAAAGGATCCCTCGGCAAGGGCCATGTGTCCCTACCTCACCAAAGCTCCTGGTACATAGTAGGTGTTAAACAGATAAGTCTCCCTTCACTGCAGGAGCAGATGCCTTCAGATCCCTGTCTGGTCACTGGTAGGCGGCATGGTTTCATGCACTGGGTGTCGGCGGTGGACCCTCATTGGTCACCGTGGTTGGAAACCTCTTGGTTGGAGGCCTCTTGGAGGAAGATAGGAGTGGCACCCTCCTTGTGGGGGCAAGAGGCAGGCTCTGAGTGGAGAGAAGCAGCATCCCCTGTATGTGCCATTTTTGGGCCACCACTTGGCTCCCTGGAGCCCTGCCCTGTCTTCTAGGCATCCGTCTGCCACTGCCATCCTGGTTGCACACTCCCAGAAAGCAGTACACTTCTGTGGTGGCAGAAACAGGTGCCCAACTTTCAGGATTGCTGTATTCAGCCATTGCTACCAAAATGCCTTGCTTTGACAACCTGTAGCATCTCATTGACCCAGGGTCAGAGCTGCTTTTCATGGCTGCTGTTACCCGCCCCCGGTCCCCACCGAGGCATCTCCAACAAAAGGGATGTGTCAAGGGTTGTGTTAGCAGTGGTTACTGGTGCACCATCTGCCCCTTCCCTTTCTTGCTGTTGCTGTCTGTCTCCATCGGATAGCTCTGCCCTCTCAAAGGCCCTGTCATTTCTAGGCCCTCACACTGCTCTGGAAGCTGCTGGGGCTGCTGTCTCTCCCACATTCTGACCTCTTGAGTCTGTCAACGGCCTCCCTTACACATCTCCCTCCTGCCCCCACTGAGGTGGAAGCCCCTGGTCCAACCACTCCCCACTGGCCATACCTCTCCAGGATCTCCATCCTTGGTCAGTTCTGCCATCATACAAGGTCACCCTTCTCATGCATGCCTGTCTGGCCTTGGTTTGTCTGTCTGTCTTGTGCAATTGTGCCTAGACCTGAGCACTACTCCAGTGGGAACTGGCCAGTTGGACAGAAAGCTGGCACCTTTATCTCTTCACTCATCTTGCTACCCCATGTTGCCCAGTGCCTGCCCTGGGCCAAGTTCAGTGTACCAGGGTTCCAGGGACATAGACCTTTAGGGCCAGAGGCCACAGTGTGAGTGATATGCTGACAGACATTGGGTTTCTAAACTGCCTCAGAAACTAGAATTCTGATTAAAGTAGAATTAGAAGTTAAAAAAAATGAAAGCCTCGTTGGGCCCTGGAAGCCACCTGGCCTCAGCAGAACCCATGGGTGGAGACGGAGGAAACCACTGTGCGGCAGGCTCTGAAATACAGTCTTCCAGGGATGACCCAGGACACTGTTAACAGCAGGTGTTACTTGTCTGCTGGCCCAGGTGGCCCACATCCCCGACTCCACGTCGGGTGCACGGCATCTCTCCTGACTTGTAAGCTGTGTTTTGTCTCCCTCCGGTCCCTGTCCTCCACTCTGTGGCTCTGGGCAGGAACCGGTGGATGCGCGGGATTTCATTTTGTTATTCTTCTCAGAATAAGTTTCAGAATGCAGCTTTAGTGATGCAGCTTTACTGACCTTGAAGTTGTGCCTTTTCTCGTTTTTATCTTCATTCTCTGCCTCTTTTTAAAAAGTATTTATGTTCAAGAGATATTATTTAAAAATATTTCGTTTATTTTTAGAGAGAGGGGAAGGAGGAAGAAAGAGAGGGAGAGAAACAGCGGCGTGTGAGAGATACATCAATTGGTTGCTTCTCCCACACCCCCAACCGGGGATGGGGCCTGCAACCCAGGCATGTGCCCTGACTGGGAATTGAACCAGCGACCTTTGAGTTTGCAAGCCAGCACTGAGTCCACTGAGCCATTCCAGTCAAGGGCTCTCTGACTCTTTTTAAAACTCTCTTACCTTTCTTCTTTTTCTCCCCTTAGGCTCTCTTGCAACATCCTTCTCTGTTCTGCTGCTTGACCCCCATCCACCCCCCTGCCAGGTCCCAGGGTGGTGGGTTCTGTCTAGTCTGGAAGCCCAGCCACCAGGATGGCGACTGTCTTGACCAGAGGAGGGGTACTGGCTCGCTGCCACAGAGTGTCGAATTCTGCTGAAGTTTTCGAAACGCTTTTCCTCGTGGGCAGCATCAGTGTGTGCTGTTCTTGTCACACAGAGAAGAACAGCTCTGTTCTCCTGAGTGCACCTGAAGCTCCATTTCCTAGAATTTCCAACGTGCCCTTTTCTCTGCTCTCATTTAGGCCCACGGAAGTATAGGAAGAAGGCCTTTGAGGGTGGGAATTCTGGGTCTGAACATACATCCTGAGACAAAGCTGAGGGAAGGACTGAGTCATGGGAGCAAAGCCCAGGCATCTTTCTTCCCTTGCTTCCCTTAGCAGCTCTTTCGTGGGGCTGCGTTCTTAGCCAGGGAATCTTCCCCAGAGTCATCGTGGGCTGGAAAAGAACACATGCATGTCAAGAGACCAAATTGGCTTAAATGTTAGATGCCATGCTTTTCCTCAGCTAAACAAGGAAAAAAATAGGGGAGCCATCTTTATAAAATCCAGGACTTTAGAAACTGGGAAAGACTTAGAATTCATTGCATTTACCTCCTTTGTATTAAAGGTGAGGAGATTGTGATTTCTCTAAGATTACATAGAGCAGGTAGAACTGGAACGTGGGTTGCTAGGCTTGTAGCCTAACACTTAATCTGTCACCCAGATGCCACCTGGGAGAGACACCAGACCTTTCTCACCCCTCACTTGAGAGTGGGCAGACCTGCCTGCCAGAGGGTGTCTCGGGCAAGCCCTGTGACCTGGGTTTGCTGTTGGAAAGAAGCAGCTTCCTCCTCTCTCTGCAACCAGGTCAGAGAGCTGTCTCTGTCCTTTGTTCCCTTAGCCCTTGAGCTCCAGGTGAGACCACTGGTAGTGGCTTGGGTAATGTTCTTGCTAGGTCCTTGTGCTATTAAAGATAGAACAAGTTGTGCCCTGACCGATGTGGCTCAGTTGATTGGGTGTCGTCCCATAAGTCAGAAAGTTGCAGGTTCGGTTCCTGGTTGGGGCACATGCCTAGGTTGTGGCTTTGGTCCCTAGTTGGGGTGAGTACGAGAGGCAACCCATTGGTGTTTTCTCTCTCACATCCGTGTTTCTCTCCTTCTCTTCTATCCTCTTCCCCCTCTCTCCAAAAAAAAAAAAAAAAAAAGGCAGAGAAAGTTAAAGGGGCGGGGCTGGAGAATAAGGAGGTGCATCCTTTGAGCTGGAGTGGAAAACCCTTTGGGATTTGGTGCCTCCCTCCCAAGGGAGATTTGGACTCCACTTCTGAGGAGTGGCTGGTCTAGTAGGAGGAGGGGATAAAGAGGGTGAAGTTGGTGATGGAGTGTCCAGGGGAGAGGTCCCTCCTCTAGACCCTGTTAGCTTCTCTGCTGTGACAGTATCAGTAGTAGCTACCCTAACTACAAGGGGACAAGGACTCTGGAGGGTATGGACTAGAGAAAGAGAAGGACAGCCAAGCTGATGGTCAGAGCCGAGTGGAGGTGATGTCCCTCCTCCAGCAGCCTCTCTCTGTCCTCAGGACAGAGCCCATCCCCTACCCACACAGCTCGTGAGAGACCTGTGGAAAGGAGGGTGGGTATAAGCTGTCCTCCTGGGTGTTACAGCTGTTCTCTGACCCCACCGCAGAGGGAGACCTGAATGTCTGGGGCAAGGCAGACTGACATTTTAACATTTTCTTCCATGTCCTGTGCTCCATGGCAGCCCAGAAACAGGTGGAAGCCTCTGGGAGACTGACCAGGTTGGTTCCTGGGGCCTGTCCCTTCTGTCAGCCACCTGAGGCCCATATGTGTCCCTGATCTGGGCCCAAGTATACTAAGGTGAGAGTTCTGTTCTTTACCCAGAGCCTACAGTTAGAGTTGTGGAAACCCAAGGGCGTGACTGTTTAATAATTTTTCTTTTCCTTATGCCCAGAATACTTCCTGGCCAGTCGGTCTAGCCATAGGCTGACAGACATACTCATGTGTTTCCAGAAGCCCAGACATGTTGAGGAAGGAGGTGGGTTGGTCTGTAGGTGTTGAATGCTTTCTTAGGAGGTACTGAATTGGATTTAGGGCCGGAACTGGAATTGGTTTTCTTTTCTGAGCCCCATTGGGGACCACATAGGGCTCCCAGAGGCCCCTAATCTGGAAGTCAGCCTAAGCTCTGCCCCACTGTTAGTGGGCTAGGTGAGGACCCCTTCCTGTGTTCTGCTTGCCTGACGTCCTGCTGCAAGTCCCTCAGTGTGTGAGGGTTAGGTTGGGGCCATTGGCACAGCCTGGTTCTCAGGTCAGCGTGGCTTTAATCATATTGGCTTGGGGGACCCACCAGGCCCAGCTACTCACAGCTCTTCCAAGACGGGGAGAACTGGGGCCTGCCAGAGAGGGCTGGGCTGGCCCTCAGACAAATGAGTCCATCTGAATTCTGCACACAGTCTCACGTACACAAGTAATTGCAGAGGCAGGCGTTTGGGGGAGTCAGAGGGGCAGATCAATTCGACTCGCTTTGGCACTAATGGACTGGCCACTCTGAAAGCAGCAGGGGTCGATGCCTGGTGTGTGCCTGTGCCACTCTGGAAATCAAGATGCTTAAGCCCACATGGCAGATGTGGTGAGAGGCCCGTGTAAGACTGCATCGGACTGGTTTGGAGCTGCAGGGGGCCTTGGTTTGGGTGGGTGTGCCTCTGATCCATCTGCGTTCAAGTTGTTGGCTTCTGGGTCCAACTTTGCAGCCATTTATTCTTTCATCTGCAGAGGAGTTGCCCCTCTTGTATCTTGGCTAGACTGAGGGGTGGGAGTAGAATCCATGTCCTAGCCCTGCTTAGCTAGCCCAGGCTGCCAGTTGTGTCTTGGGGCTGTCCCACCAGGCCAGGATGAGCCACAGTGTGTTCCCCGTGATTTCTCCTTTTCTCTGAGACCATAAAAGATGGCAGGGCAGCATTGCCTTGTGTCCCAACTTGCTCAGTTCTAGATACTCTGTGTCCATCAACGGCCCCATTGTGCCTGCTTCTTTCCATCTCTTCGTTGAGTGGTGGGGGCTGCAGTGAGTGTCTGTGGTCCAGACTAGCTGGCCCCTCACATTTGCTTTTTGTGTTCAGATGGCAGCAGCAAGCCATAGGGCTTTCTTGAAGTAGGAGTGCCACTGCTCCCTGCTCCCCCTCAACTATTCTCAGACAGCAAGGTATTTATGGGCCTCCTTGGGCTGCATGTTCCTGAGGCCCTGACTGCCCACTCTCCTCCTGAGTGCCAGTATCTGTCACCCCAGGGAACTCTGGGAGCTGGCCCATTGTTGTGGGAGACCCTGTTGGGTGGCTGTTGAGAAATGTAGTCTCTCTGTTACTTTCTTCCAGTTCAGCTCAGTAAAAGTTGAGATTTGCCTTCCAGAGGGCAGGGAAGGGTAGCAACTACAAGTTGCCCTCCCCCTTCTTCAGGACTCTACAGGAACGGGCTCCCTGCTCCACCTCTGTACACTAGTGGGGCAGGGCAGTGGGGAGGAGTTGGAGGTCAAGGGAACCAAGGTGGGGGCAGCGGTAGTCGCCGCTTAAGTGTGTCTGCTGAATGCAGGGCCTGTCATGGTCACCCACCACTACTTTGTTAGTTAGAGGGAGGGTGCACCCTCTCTTTAAGGACTAGGAAGTTTGCCTCTAAGTGGCCTGGTGTGGGCATCCAGGGATTAGAGCTTAAGTGTGGCTCTTGGAGCCTGTCGAGGCCGGCTGGGAACAGGACTTCTGAAATGACAGATGTGTCTGGAAGGCAATAAGTGGGGTCTCCAGAACAAGATGGAGCATACAACTCTTTTTTTTTAAAGATTTTATTTATTTGTTTATTTTTTAGAGAGAGGGGAAGGGAGAGAGAGAGAAACACCAATAAGAAAGAGAAACATTAATCAGTTACCTCTCTCACCGCCCCCCCACCCCCAACGCCATCTGGGGACCTGGCCTGCAACCCAGGCATCTTCCCTGACCGGGAATTGAACCATTGACCTTTTGATTTGCAGGATGATGCCCAACCCACTGAGCCAGTCAGGGCAGTTCTTCTTAAAATTAAAAGTGTTGCCCTGGCTGGTGTGGCTCAGTGGATTGAGCACCAGCCTGCAGACCAAAAAGTCACTGGTTCGGTTCCCAGTCAGGACACATGCTTGGGTTGCGGGCTGAGTCCCTGGTTGGGGGCGTGTGAGGGGCAACCAATTGAAGTTTCTCGCTGACACTGATGTTTCTCTCCCTCTCTTTCTCCCTCCCCTCCCCTCTAAAAAGAAATAAATAAAATATTTTTAAAAAAGATTAAAAAATTAAAGGTGTTTATGCTCAAGATGAGACAATTCGCTCTAGTCAAGAGATGTGCTTATGTGTACATGGCAAAGAACAGCACAGTGGCTTCTGGCGGCAAACTGAGCAAAACCAGAGCAGTCAGGGAAGGTGACTCACGCCCTTAGAAATGGGGGCCTGGTCTGTGCTGCATTCCAGAGCAACCTGCCTGCTAAGGCCGTTGGGCACGGAATCCACGTAATGCTCTACCCCTCAAGGATTTACTTATTGAAAACTAAGTGAGTAAAAATGGATTTGTTCTCTTGAAAAAATAAAAATAGCCTGGCTAAGGATATAGATGAAGGTTTGGGTCATTCCCTTTAAAACCCCTGAGTTACAGTAGTTTTGGGGTAAGTCATTGGTGGTGGGGGTTCTTGACAGGAGCCACCTTCCTGCGCCTGAGCCAGACTTTGAGTCCAGGAAACCTTAGAAGTTTGTTCCTTGGGGAGGGGCACAGGCCCTTCTCCTTGTCAGATGCCTCGTCAAAACAGCCTCTGCTCTCTGGGTAGGGGAGGGAGGCCCAGAATGTTCTACACTGGAAGAGCCAGACAGTGCCTTTGCGGGGAGAGTACACATGCTGGGCAGGCCTGAGTGCTGTGGTAGTAGCATTGTTGGGATGGGGAAGGCACTACTGAGTGCTCTCATTCTAATGCTTGTCCTTGGCCTCTAGCCCTGGCCCAGCGTATCCAACCTGGCCAAGGACTTCATTGACCGCCTGCTGACAGTGGACCCTAGCGCCCGAATGACTGCAATGCAGGCCCTGAGGCACCCGTGGGTGGTGAGCATGGCAGCCTCTTCGTCCATGAAGAATCTGCACCGCTCCATCTCCCAGAACCTCCTCAAACGCGCCTCCTCGCGCTGCCAGAGCACCAAGTCTGCCCAGTCTACACGTTCCAGCCGCTCTACACGCTCCAACAAGTCACGCCGCGTGCGGGAGCGGGAGCTGAGGGAACTCAACCTGCGCTACCAGCAGCAGTACAACGGCTGAGCTGCCTGACAGTGGTTGAGACATGGCATGGTCCCAGCCTGGTCACACACTGCTATGCCATCTGGGCCCAATGCCCTCTCTGGAGATGGGCCTATATGGCCAGTGGTAGGTGAATGGCTCAGCCACTTCTCTGTGCCTTCAGTAGTCCCTCTCCTCACCCTGGGCCTGGTACGACAGAATGGAGGGAGCCCAGGGGGCTGGGAGCCCTCTGAACTAGGAGCCTGGCCTGGCACTGATGTTTCTTTAGGTGGGTAATTGCTCTAGTACAAGCTGGGGAAAGGGTGGGGCCTGGCTTTCAGTCTCCTTCACCCCTTACCCTTGGCGCTTCCCCAGACCAAAGAAGCAGGCAGTGCCAGGTAGAGGGTGTCCTGTGGTTCCAGGACTCTTTGGGACAGTTATTTCTGGAAACCCCCCTTACCTCCACCAAACCTTCCTGCCTGGCCCCCCACATTCCACGGCATCCTGATCCTCATGATTATGCTCCGGTGAGAGGCCCAGGTAGGCCCAGGTTGTGCTTTGGCTGGACTCTCAGCCCTTGGCTAAGTCGAAACAGACCCCGACCTCTCAGCCAAGATCTGTCTTCCTTCATGGAGCTTGGCCCTTCTGGACTGTGTGACCTTGTTGGTAGCAGGCTGACGCCACGCTCCAGCCTTCCTCTGACTGTGAGAGAGATCCTGCCCACCATTAGCCACTGCTCTCAGTGTCTGCTTTGCAGAGATTACCACCACCTCCCTCTTCCCCTAGATGCCTATTCTATTCTCCAGGTGCCTTCTTCCCAACTGTGGGGCATTTAAGGGAGCCCCACTGCTGCTAGCTGGGGTATGGAGGCACTTGGGCCAAGGCAGAGGGCAGGGGCTTCCCAGGGAGAAGCCTCATCAGGGTGCCAGTGCCAGTCCTGGTTCTACCCTTGGTACTTCCATGGCCTTTTCCCTTCAGGCTCTGCTCTTCCGTCCTCTGCAGCTGCGTGAAGGCGCCATCTAGTGTCTGGCATGAGTATAGGCAGCCCAGGAACCTTGCTCACCCTTCACCCTCCAAGAGGAAGTGGGAAGCAAGGAGTTGCTGCTTTGAGGGAGGGTCTCGGGGCTGCTCTACTCTCCCCTTCTGCTGAGCTGCACAGCTCCCCTGGAACTTAGCCAAACTGTGTGATCAGCCTCTGAACCCTGAGCGCCTGGGGCCCTGGCCTTGCCTAGTCCAGCCCATCCCGCTTCCTTTCACAGCATTCCCCTTGTAGTCTGAGCCCCACTGAATCTCAGGCTTGAGGGAGCCCCTGCAGGAGGTGAGTGGAATAAGGTGGCTGCTTTCCCAGAGGCCTGAGCCAGATCTCCCCATGTCAGTCATGGTGCCTCCCCACCACAAACTGGGCTGGAACCCAGGCCCCCTCCCTCTGCAGCTGCTTTCAGTGGGTGGGGAGGAGCCAGGGCCCAGCTTTAGCCTTAGCTAGAGTGCAGGGCCCCTGCCAGCAGGGAGGGTTGGGCCCTCACTCTGTTCCTCCCTGTGATAGCTTTGGGCCAGGCTCTCCTCTTTCTGCATGTGCCACCTCCAGTGGGAAACCAAGCCAAAGAGACCACTCTGGGCCCCGTCAATTGTGCCTTATACACCCCTCCTTCTGCCCCCAGTGCCTCTGGCACAGAGCAGTGGAGAGCCCAAGCCCCATGGCCTCAGAGCTCCCCTCACTTTCCCAAGTGCCTCTGAGGGCCTGAAGCCCTGAGGAATTCTTTCCTTTCTTGCCCAGGATAGGCCTGGTCTTAAAGGTAGGGAAGAGGGAGTTTGGAGACTTGGGCCTTTGATAGGCCCACCTGGACCTTTATGCCATGGACCGTGGATGGAGAATGTGCAGTTATTTATTTTGTGTACTCAGTTTGTAAATGTATCCTCTGTACTCAATAAACAGGCTGCCCTCCTTAGGGAAGGCTGCCCATTCCGACAGCCCAGGCCCCTTGCTGTGGGCCAAGGGGTCACCCAGGACCAGGAGGGATGGGGGGCCCAGCCTGGGCATGGCTGCTCTAGGAAGATTCTGGCCCTTCAACACCTTGCTGGAAGACAAAGTCCAAGTGGGGAGAGAGTCCTGTGAGCCAGGAGGACAAACCAGATAACACAAGAGGATAGAGTCTAGGGTCTTTATGGGATTGAGAGGGGAGACACCTGTGGGTAGGCTCAGCCTTGGGCTATGACCTGGTTGATCCAGGTGCTGAACTTGCTAACCCGAGTGTACATGGCAGGTGCGCGCACATTGCAATTGCTGGTGCCCCAGGAGACGATGCCTATCAGCACCCATGTGTTCCCCTTCTGGCAGACAAGGGGTCCTCCAGAGTCACCCTGAGGGAGAGGGGAGAAGTCAGCATGGGGGACTAGGGGATACCAGAGGACAGGACAGGGTGCCAGTGCTTACCTGACAAGAGGAGGCCCCTGAGCCACCTGCACAGATCATGGAGTTGGTGACACGTGAGCCCCAATACTGCTGGCACTGTTGCACAGTGACCAGGGGCAGGGCCACCTGCTGTAGGCGTGCTGGGGTCACATTGCCTGTGTGCCGGGAGCGGGTAGTTAGGCCCCAGACACCTTGTCTTCCCACCCATATCTTTGGCCCAAGCTCCCACCTGTGCCACTGAGGCGGCCCCAGCCAGTGGTGACACAGGTGAGGCCTGAGGACAGTGCCTCATTCGGAGAAGCCAGGCAAACTGGGGAGATGCGTGTGGTGTACTTGGCTGGGGAGGTGAGCTTTAGTAGCGTCACGTCATTGTTGAAGGTACTGGGGTTCCAGTATGGATGTGTGATGGCCTGTGGAGCCAGGAAGGGGCCACGTAAGATGGGGTAAGCACAGGCCCCCAGGGTTGATAGCTGCTGAGGGGGCTAGGCTGGGGCATGCCCTGAATTCCTCACCCCCTGATACCACCCACCTGTACTGCCCACCCTTCCTTCCCATGTGTGCAGCCCAGGCACTCACCCGCGAGATGGACAGAACCTGCAAAGGCTCGGCGTTGGATGACCTGTCATACTCGCCCAGGACAACAAAGTGACGGCCAGGGCTGCAGTGAGAGTGGGGTTATACAGCTGAAGGGAGGGCAGAGCAACAAACTAGGGGCATCTGGAGGAAAGAGGTGGGGAGAGGAGGGCTGCGGAGGGGCAGGTGGTGTGGAAGCACTCACACGACGTTGCAGTGGGCAGCAGTGACCACCCAGGACTGGCTGATGAGGGAACCACCGCAGAAGTGGAAGCCGCTACTGTCCTGGGGTCAGGGGTCAGAAGTAGAGAAGAACTCAGGCTTTGCCCAGGCATGAAACACCTGGGACCCTGCCCCATCCCCAGGGTGCATGTACCTGCAGGGACACCTGCCAGGGCCAGGAGCCTGGCACTGCATTTTGCCCGTTGACAATTCTCTGGCTGAAGCTCAGTGCTGGTTTGATGGCAGGAATGCCGCAGCCTGGCCATTGGGCTGGTGAGGATCTGCTTTCCACACCCCAGCCCACCTCTCCTCCCTTCTCCTTCCGAGTGCCCCCAGCACTGCACCCCAGAGGAGTCCAGATGGTGAAAGCTCGTCACCACCCCTTCTGGCCTGAGCTCCTTCTGAGCCACTGCACATTCTTGATCCTTCCTGCCCAACTAGCCTCCAGGTGCTGTCCCATCTCTCCAACTTACTCCTCACTGTTCCCCAACTCCATTCCTACCCTCCAGCCCAGCCCACTTTCTTCCTGATGGCTGGATAGGCTGCTTCTGGCTCTGTGCCCTCCCTGCTTCTTCATGCAGCCAGAGGGCTCTTCCTAAACCACATGTCCATCCTTCATTTCGCAGCTTCTTAAACCTCCCTGGCTCCTGAGCCTGACCTGAGCTCCTGTCTACCTCCTGCCTCCTCACAGCCTTGGCACACCCTGTTTCCTTTACCCACTCTGTCTACCTGCTTCCCTTCTAGACAGCCTGGCCCCCTCCCTGAGCCCCTGGGCAGGAAACCTGAGCTGGTGCTGGGAGCCAAGGCTGGTCCAGACCTACTTACCCCAGGAGGAGCCAAGTAGGATCACGGTAAGGGTCAGGCTGAGCAGCATCATTGTGGCAGGTGTGAGTCTGAGAACTGGGTCTGGCTTTATAGGTCTCCTCATCCTTGGGCTAAAGTCCCAGGCATGAGGCCAGACCAGCTGTATGAGCACAGCCCTGTCCCACGCTCTGTTCTGGAGGAGGGTCTTGCTAGGCTAGGGCTCTTGATCCAGGCCTGGACTTATCAGAAAGAGCCCAGGTGTGAGTTTCTCACCTCCTCCACCCCCTAAAACCCAGCCTCTGATTGACTACCTGAACCACTTTCCATCCCAAGTGCTGAGCACTCGGATCTAAGGACTTGACTGTAAGTCTATGGTGACCACCTGACTGCTGGGATCAGGGAAGCCTCCCAGGCCTATCAGGGACACCAGACTCAGAGAAGCCTGCTCCGCACCCGGGGTGTTCCTGACTGGGGGAGGAAATGTCCAGCTCTACCAGCTCTGCTGTGGAGGGTCCGGTCATGTGGCCAGGACAGGGGTTCTAGCAGATTGTGAATTCCTCATTTTATTTTTTAAAACCTGACCTGAGGATTTGTTTATGAATTTAGAGTGAGAGGGAGGAAGGTGAGGGAGGGGAGAGAAAAACATCGATGTGAGAAACATCAATTAGTTGCCTCCCATATGCCCCCCACCGACTGGGGACTGAACCTGCAACATACCCTGTGTGCCCTGACTGGGAATCAAACTTGCATCCTTTTGGTGTGTATGGGGAGGATGCTTCAACCGAGTCACCCAGCCAGGGCAATGATTCCTCATTTTAGAACAGGAGTCCCAGTTTGCTCACACAGATTGTGACTCTCCCACAGCACATGGCATCGTTGTACACAAACCTCATCTGTCTGGCTCCGAAAACCACACACTTAATGATGAAATGCTTGGGAGAGGCCTGGTGCACAGGAGGGCAAGGTGTGTACCCTTGGTGACTGTTGCCCAAGCCCGTAGGGAGGATGCTGGTAGGATGACAGTCACTGAACCTCAGACAACCTCCATGCCTTGCAGCTTGTGGGCAGGCCCTTGGTTTCTACAGCCTGTTTGTTGTTGAGCTTGAACCAAGGGAGAAAAGAGGCCCCTGTGTGCAAAGTTATAATGGCTAAGTTGGCTGGCTTCCTTCTAGGGGTATGAGGCTTTCAACTAATTCAAGAACGTATCAGTTAAAAAATGAGTTAATGGGTGAAGAGAGCGATGGATGAATAGAGAATTGGTAAAGCAGATGTGGTGGGTATATAGGTGTTTGGTGTACAATTCTTCCAAGTTTTATGTTTTAAAGTATAAAATATTGGGGGAAACAATGGGGCCCAGGGGTGTCCAGCCTAGAGCAGACCCTTGCCAGAGGTTGGGCAGTTGCAAAACCCCAGTGGAGCTCAGCCATTCTGAGGGCAGGATGCTGCTACCAGCCTCCAGCCCCTGAGCCTGACACTGAAGGTAATCAGCAAATATTTCTTGGATAAATGTGTCCTGTCATCTCTCCTCAAATGCACTCTGTGACTCCTGTCAGCCCAGAAAACTTGGAGTCAATCTCTCTACTCACAGCCCAGCTTCAGGTTTTGCAGCTAAAGGTGTAGCAAGGATGAAGAGTGCTCTGAGAACTTGCCCTTGGAATCAGGGGACAGCTCCTCTACCAGCACTTTAGCCCTCAGTGGGGTCCAGGTTGGGGGCTTGACTGAGGGGATGGGCTTTGTCCTGGGCTACTGATGAGCCAGGCAAAGGCTCTAAGTGGGGGCAGTACCTGGGACCTTTCAGGTTTCACAACAGCCCTCAGTGAACTAGCAGGCAAGAGCAAGGTGTGGCAATGGTAGGGGAACCTCCATGGTGCAGAGTCAGGAGGGGGCTTTTCACCTTGAGCCTTCAGTGCTTGCCAGGGCTGAGTTTCTGGAGTAGGGTAGATGCCTGTGGTGATGGGTAAAGGACACCTCTTAGACCACACACTGGAATAGTAGGAGTGGCCTCTGCAGGGATGATACCTTAGTCAGAGTCCTGCTGGCTGCTCACACCCTCTACCCAAGAACATCATAGCCATCTGTTCAGCCGTTTGTATTTTCTGCGTTTATTCCCCTTGTTCCAAGCTTTATTTCCCTTGTTCCAAGCTCGAAGCCTCAGCCTACTTCATTCCACCTCCATGGTCTGCACGGTTTCCTCCACCAGCTCCAGTGGCAGTGGCGTCACTGTCTGGGACAGGACAGCTGTGGTCCCAGGGGCAAACAGGTACTGGCCAGGCCTGGCAGAGAGGAGAAAGGGTCTCTCAATATATGCCCATCATGGGGCATGTCCTTTTGCAGCCCCTGACCTTATGTACGACAGCCCATCCTCCCCAGTACTTCCCCCATCTCTCTTGCTCCCACCTCTCTATGGGCTTTGTGGGCGAGCTCAGTGTTCGCAGCATCTTGGCACCAGTCTCCGTGATCACGCATGCGTCCACATTGCCCCCGGAGCCCAGGTCACCCAGGATTCCTGCAGTGATGGCTTCCACCAACAGCCCCTGCGCGGCCTCCAGCTGCAGTGATGTGTGTGTGAGGCCTGGTGGTACCTTTTGGTATCATCAGGCTACTGGGGACTTTGTTAGTCTTGAAGCCCAGACTACTTACCATTTGCTCACAGCTAAATTCCCTCACCCTGCACCCCCATCTCTACCCTAAACTTCCCTCCAGTGGTCTCTGCCTCCCTCTCTCCAGAGACCCCTGTTCCCACTAAGCACTGCCCCATCTTCCCAAACTTCTCTGGGACACTTCCCTTGAGGCTCTGCTTCCAGTGGCCTGTCTACCCAACCAATGTGGTCTTGGCCCCCAATCCACCCTATCACTCACTGCCTTTCTCTTTCTGGGTCTTAGGCATCCCGGGGAAACAACATACGTCATCCACTTCCATCCTATCCCAAACAAAATCCAGACTCCAGGCCCCACCTGCCGTTTCCCCCCTCAGCTCCAAACGGTCCTCTCAAAGCTTTGACTGCCTGGCAGCCCAAAACTTTGGCACTGATGGTGGTCTGTTGGCAAAGAGCACTCCTCCACCCTCACTCCACTGGCCCCTCGGTCGTCACTTCTGAGAAGCCTCTCCGAGCTCCAGAGTAGCCCAGGGTCCCTCCGCCCTCCCGCAGCTCCTGGGTGCACTTTTGACCAATGACCACGTTGGTGGGTGGCAGGTGTCGCTCACCGTCATGTCTGGCTGGAACCGGTCCTCAAGCACCGCCAGAGCCGCATCCTGGCCGGAGCCTGCAGACAGGATGGGCATTTAAGATAAGTCACTGTTGTCCCAACGCAAGACAAACGTGAGGCCAAGGGCGCAGGGGCGGGATTCGTGGGGACCCTGCAGAAGCGCTCTCTTACCCAGGGCCGTGAAGGGCAGACGGCTGTAAGAACCATGGGGGTGCACGCTGTAGAGCTGCGGTCCGGTCACGTCTAAGCCGCCCACGACGAGCGATGCACCAACGTGGCCCTGGTACCTTAGCGCGGAGTGGGTGTGGTTATGCTCAAGCACTGGCACCCAGGCCTCACTCTCCACATTTCCCCGGGCTCTGAGTCCCACCCTTTCCGGGGGTCGGTAGCCTCTTGACTGACACCGCTCTTCCCTTTTGCCCAACCCCTCTCAGGCTAGCCTCTTCCGGCCTCCCGGGAACTCGCAGCTCCGCCCTTTCCTCTTGTCACAAGTCCTCGCAGCCCCTCCCCTGGGTAATCTTAGCCCCGCCCCAGCACCGGAAGAGGGTCTGGCGCAGAATGCGGGTGACCGTGGTCACTCGGGGCTCTCGGCCCGTGGTCAGCGCGTGTAGCTCCATGTTGGACGCCACCATCCGAGTAGTCATCTCGGCGTCAGCGGCTACTCCAGCACCACAGCAGCTGAGGGCAAAGGGAGAATCGATGTGGGCGGGGCTAGGATGGGCGGGGGCGAGGCGGTGGTGGAGGGGAAGGACAGGGGATGAGAACCCGGGGGCTGTTCTTGTGTTGGGCTGGGAATTCCTACTAGATTTTGGGCGCGATGAAGTGGATCTTCTTGCAGTTCTTGTCAGCCACGACCGAATCATTAGTTGCCCGCGTATCCGCGCCCAGGATTACTCCGTCCTGGGGAGGGAGGAAACGGGCTGTTGGCTCGGTGCCTGCTGGATCCCATGTCTACCCGCTAAGCTTCCCACTCCCAATCCCCTGCTCACTCGGAACACAAGGCCCGCGATGGTGGTCCCGGTCTTGCGTGCATGAGGGACCCGGAGTCCAGGGAGGGCGCGTTCCAAAGATGTGTTTCTGAAAAAGGAACGGAGAGGAGTGGTTCATGTTTCTGTTCTTCTGGGTTCCCTATCACATACCCCAACTCCATTCTCATCCTCCTCACCTCCCGGAGTAAGCGTGGGAACCCAACTCGTCCACCACATGCTTCCCTCCCACAGCCCTTCACCACCAGGAATAAAGGCTCTTGGGGCGGCCACTCCTGGGAAGGCCTTAGGAGAGCACAGGCAGCTCGGGACAAACCATCTCCTACCTTAGGCAGTTATTGAAGGAGAAGCCTCCTCGGGGCTCGAGTGCTGTTTGCAGCATCTTGGCGCTGTCAGGGCCGTCCGGGGATTGGGGGTCGGTGGTTAGAAGAGTGGGACCAGCAGGGAGCAAGAAAGGCGGAAGCCAGTTTTCTGCAGGGCTCCACGTATCCTACAACCGCTTTCGCTTTCACCTTAACTCAGGACGCTGGCGTATTTTGCATCTCCTCTTTCACTTTCACCTCTGGTCTTAAATTTGGGAAGGGGGTGATGTACCTTGCCTGGCTCTCCATGCTGCTCCCAGATCCTCTGAACAAATGGACAAATCTCTCCCTTCTGTGAGCCCCTCCTCACACTTCCAGTGTGAACCTCTGCCTCTGATCCTAGTAAGGGTGTTGGGCCTTTTGCCACGTCTGTTTTATTACAGGCCTCCCAACAACATCAGGCATGGTCTTTTGTCCTTCATCACCCTCCTTCACCCAACTCCTGCCTGTCCTCTGGTTCCTTTGCCTCCTACCCTGAAACCCAAATGCAAAGGTTCCATCCTCCGCATGGTGAATGGCGAGGGTAACGCTGCTGGCCCTTTCATCTTCCCTATCTCAGGTGCTGTCTTTCCTCTTTCAAGAGAGGCCTGTTGGCTGTCCATCTAGTTGCTGTTTCACCTCCCAAATGACCCTTTTGCCTAACTACTGCCTTCTGTCTCACTGTCCTCCCCAGCTTCCCCATATTCCCTGGCCCCCCTTTCCCTATAGCTCTACCCTGCAAAAGGACATCTGGTACACTCTTGCCCTGATTAAATCCTTTAGCAGCTGCATGCTGTTCTTAGGTTCAAACCCAAGTCTTTACAGTGGTTCATGTTACCCTTCTCTTCTGTCTGATCTCAGCAGAGGCACCACCTCCCCTGGTAAGCCCTTCCTACAGTATTCAGCCCTTGTTTTCTTTAAACTTTAATCATAGACTACTTATCTCCATTAATAATTAAAACTTCATTAGTGAAACAATCTGATTAATGGCTGTCATTCCCTGATTCTAATCTTTTGTACTTTTGTCACCCACCTAGCACTCAAAAGGCCCTGTCTAGAGGTGGGGTCTCACCTGCCTTTTTGGAAGCTGGGAGGGACAACTCAGATCATCCCCATCTGGAACCCTTGGCTCCAAGTGCCCCCAGGCCCTACGCCCAGAGCAGAGGCAGGCACAAAGGCAGGCTGCCTTACCAGCTCAGACAGGAGAGCAGGAAGCTGTACTTTCAAGATGCTTAGTTCGGTCGTAGGTTTCAGCAAAGCTGATCTTGCCCTATGCTCCACAAAGCACCAGGCCTGCAGTTATTGATGAATGAATCATGGTGTGTGAAGCCTAATGCCTCCCCCTCAGTCCACAAACCAAGTCTCACAGCAACAAAGAATTATCTTTTAATTGATATTAGAGAGGAAGGGAAATGTCGATTTGTTGTTCCACTTGTTTATGCATTAATTGGTTACTTCTCATATGTGCCCTGACAAAGTTGCCTCTAGTATGTGCCCTTACAAGAGATCAAACCCACAACCTTGCCATATTGGGGACAATGCTGTAACCAACTGAGCTACCCAGCCAGGGCCAAAGAAGAATCTTTATTCAGGGGGAAAGGGCCCTGGGCTGGTAGATGGGGGTACAGAGATGCTACGACGGTAGGTACCCAGCAGGATGGCATTGATGTGCTCCAGTGTCTGGTTGCTAAAGACCATGTTAAGGTGCTGTGTCCCATTAAGAGGTAGCAGGTGCACAGGCTGTGGCTGGAGGCCCTTCCAGAGAGCGCAGAGCTCACTGCTGCGTGTGGCCACAGTGTCATCGCCATCCTCATAGAGCATGTCCACGGGATCTGTGTAGGGGAAGCCGTGGTCAAAGATGTAGGTGCGGGGTGTGGGCAGGCCCACACCATACAGACAGTATACTTCTACCCCAGGTGCTGGGAGGCCGGCCAGCAGGTCACGTGACTGTAGCCACATGTACCAGCCATCCTCAAAGTACAGGTCTGCAAAGAAGCGCTGGAAGTCACGGCCTGTGTAGTTGAAGCTGGGTGTAGAGATGAACACATGGTCCTCAGGCCACCCCAGGCTGGAGGGAAACATCCAGGGGGACGTCGTCGTTATGCGCTGCTTCTGTTTAAGCTTGATGCTGGACATGATTGGGATGCCCTGGTTGTCACCTGTGGACACAGAGCAAGGTAGGCAGGGAGCCGGGCCTGGCTGCCCCCAGCGCACAACTTGCTGCCCAGCCCAAGCTTGGATGGGTGCTCAGTTTTGTTCCAGCCTAATCCAAACATTGACTCCAAGCCAGACTAGAGTAAGCCTAGCAGAATTCAGTAGGTACTTAATGTGTGCTTACTAAATAAATGTAAAGCCCTCACACCTCGGTGAAACTCTGTTCTGGGAAGTGTGAAAAGAGACCGCGTCTGTATGGGACTAATAAATGTGGTCTCAAGAGGGTATCCTGTACCTGACCATGAACCATACAGGGAAGACCATTTGACTGTGCCAAGCAGACAGTAGGTGCTCAATGGGTGAGAGCTATGCTACTCCTCAGGGAAGAGCTGGAGGGGCTCCTAGGGTCCAGCCCTGGTTTTGGCAAATCTGTCTTCAGTAAGGCAGATCCCTGGGCAAAGGGGCTCCTGGGAAAACGAGGCAGCTGAAAGTTGGGTAGGTACCAGCTGAGGCCACAGGAACAAACCCGAGGCAGGAAGTCAAACTGATGGGGTTCACTTCCTTTCTGTCAAACTTTCCCTTTTTCATCACTAAGACAGATTCTGGTGGGAGCCACTCTAATGGTCTAGGCTGGGCTCACTACTCTTCGGCAAATGAAGGGCCCCTGCTCTGGGGGTGGTGGACAATACCCAGGGCCTTGCATTGTAAGAAGTGGGGGTGAGGGCAGGCCCATGGGCAGCTTCCTTCCACCCCTCAGTCCTCCTACAGGATGTAGGTGATCAGAGACCCTCTCACCTGAGGCCAAGACCAGCAAGGGCTTGACGGAGCCACCCCAGGGAGCCCCAAGAGAGATGAAGCCATCGATGAAGCGATCCTTCCAAGACTGGGGCTGACGCAGTAAGAAATAGAGCAGGTGCAGGCAGCCTAGGCTGTGCCCAATGAGGAAGACAGGCTTCCCATAAGTAGCATGCATCTCTTCCACCAGTCTGGAAAGCTTCTGGTAGTACTCTTCCTGCTGGTCTAAAGGGGGAGAGGGGTGTGGATGGGGTCAGGACAGTGGGGGTTAGGGGCTACCTGCCTGGCCCTGAGCCCATCATCCACAGAGGCACTCACTGGGCTCCAGCCGCCAGTCATAAGGGGCGGCCCGCACTGTCTCATCCCGCACATACCCGTTGTTGACCAGATTCTGCACCAGGGTGTGCATGTAACCTGTTGGGGAGGCAGCAGCATTGGGGCTCTGGCTGTGGCTCCTGCAGGCCCCCACAGTCCACAGCCCCACCTTTCCCCCAGTACACACACCTGCCAGCTTGTTTTTGTCCAGGTACTCCACAGAGTGGGTCTTGCCAAAGCCGGGGACACGGATCTGTACACCAGGGGCGTTGGACACACGCCCAGAGCTGCGGTTGTAAACAACCCTGGGGGCAGTGGGACATTCAGCTGGCCAGAAACCAAGGGGCAGGGGCAGGGGCAGGGGCAGGGTGAGGGAGCTGGGGCTAAGGGGATGGCATGTACCTGGTGTTATCGATCCAGCAGTCTACCCCAACGGGTAGGAACATATTAAAATCCATCCAGATGGTGAAGAAATCCTCTGTCTTGTGGTAGCACATCCAGTTCACCACATCTGGTTTATCCAGCTTGGCTTCCAGCTGATTCCCCATGCAGCCAGGCACTGTGAGCACTAGCCTTCACTCTGGGTTCCTCAGGTTTCCCCAGTGACCCCCACCCCAGCCTAACAGCCACCCCCCAGCACTGCACTGACCAGCCTTCATCTCCCACACCCTCAACCCCCAGGGACTAAGGACAGGGTCCTCTTTCTAATCACATCCCACCCCACTTGCCTGCCCAGCAGTGCAAAGCCTAGGCTCCCCTCAGGCAGGAAAAGTACAGAGGCCAAGGCCACTGACCTCCACCCTCCCAAAGCAAACACTTAGCCTGTCTCTCCATTACTGCCGAAGTCCAAGGTGGGAACAAGGGAACAAATAGGTTTAGGAGGGTGGGGTGGGGGCTGGGCCTAGGAGCAGGGGGCAGGCCTCTCCTGCTCTCCTCAGCTGAGCATCTTGTCCTTGCTGGGGTGGGGGCTGAGGAAGGAGTGGCGGGGCTTGGACCAGGGTCCAGTGGCTGCAGCTGACCAAGCCACTTGGTCTGTAATGCCCAGACCAAGCCCTCAGGCACACACACCAGCCCCCGCCCCCCTGACCACCCCCCACTTCCCCTACCCCCAACTCCACCCACTAACTTAGAGACAGAGGACAGTATGGTGAGGGAAAGGGTTGACTTCTCTGCAGGACAAGCCTCTGGCCCCTACGAACACTGAGGCAGGTATCAGGGCTAATGCAGGGACAGAAGGGTCTTGGCAGGGTTGACCACCAGGGGCTGGGGCCCAAGCTCTCCAAGGTCTGGCCTGGCACATCAGGGGCCTGGTGGGGGCTTACCGAGGATGACGGGCCGTGTGTGGTTACTGAGCTCAGCCTTGGGCGTGTTTTGCGGGGGGAACAGCACATTGAGGAGCCAGAAGGGAGTGGCAGGGGGGAGCAGCAGCCCCAGCAGCAGCAGCACCCACTGCCATGGGGAGCCAGGCGGCCCCATTCCAGCCCTAGTGCCTATTGCCTAGTGAATCAGTCTTGGGCTGGCCTTATCTGGATGCGGGTGGGAGGGGCCCTGGGGCCAGTGGGAGGGACAGTCTGGCCAATGGGGATGGCCAGAGATTTCGGGAAAGGGGCACTGCCTTGGAGCTGGAGCCGGCTCTGGGCCTGGGTTCAGTTCCGCCTTCTTCCTTTGGCGCCAGGGGAAACAGAACCCGGGCAGCAGGAGGCCCAGAAGTACACAATGTTTTATTGAAAAAAGTCAGGCCTCAGCTGCTGGCTCCATTAGGCTCCGCTTGGTGGGAGTCCCAGCCCACAGTAGCCTGAGCCAGCTCTTCAGCAGGCGGGCTGGGTAGGACGCCCTCCCTTGTCACCCTTCTCTCTGATGGTGACATCCCAACAATAAATATTCAATAAATAGCATTCCTGGGCTGGCTGCCTTCAAACCCAATGTCAGCCCCCACCAGTCTTCTCCAGCCAGGGCTGGCCTCCAGGGGTGCTGAGCTGGGAAAGTCCCCAAACTTCTCAGGGTCCTGCAGGACCCTGGATCCATCTCCGTTGCCAGGCCCAGGCCCAATCTCCACAGCAGGGTCCAGGGCAGGACTGGGCAAAGCGGGACTGGCAGATGCATGCTGGGAGGGGGTGCTACCCTGAACACCTCCACTGTAGGCCACAAGTCTGTATCGGGCTCAGGAGTAGATAGTGATGACTTCACGGCCACCGCCACGAACCAACAGCACTCGCTCGAGGCCCTCGGTCAGCACCTCCAGGAACTCCATGTCTGTAGGTTGTCAGGTCAAATAAGCAGCACCAGGACCAAGGGGAACCCAGGGAAGTCTGGCACATGAGTCAAAGCTGGGGTAATCTGGTACTCCCTGCCCAGGGGTGCCCACATTAACCTCACATGCTGGCCACCTCCCTACTGCCTACCTCTCCACAGAAGGATACAGTTCTCATCACCCTCACTGTTCTTGGGTGGGCCGGGCATGTTCAGTAGGACCAGGCGGGCATCGTGGGAACGTGTGACGATGACTTCATTGAGCTTCACTGCAGTGTGCATGCGCCGCACATTGGATTGGTCCCTGTAGGTAATGTAGCTGACGATGGGCCCCACCCCTGGCCCACACACACAGCTTGTCCACCTTCCACCCCCAGGTCTGTTTTTATTGTACTCACGGCTTAATGTGCACCAGTTCTCGGAAGTTGTCAGGGGCGTGGCTGGGGTCCCAGGGCTCAGCTGCCATGTACTTATCCCGTGTCCATGTCATCTGGATCTTGTCAGTCCCAGCTGCAGACTCATCCTCCTCGTCTGAGTACAGGCTCTCCAGCCTCAGGGCTGAGTGCCGGTCCTTGACCAGCTGGGCCTGAGGGAAATCAGGAGGCAGCCTCAGTGACATGGGAACAGAGGGCTGGGCTGGCCCAGCGTGACCATCTGGCCTTAGGGGCATGGGCACTGACATAGGTGGGGCTGAGGCAACTTATTCTGATGACTCCATGTGATGGTGTCTCCAGAGGCCTGACCCAGCCACCCGCCCATGCCCTGAACCAGGGCCACTGACTTCTCGCTCCCGCTCTGTCTTGGTTAGCCTCATCTGCCGCAGCATCTGGGACCTCTGCTCCATCATCAGTGTCCGCTCGTAGGTATATGCAGAGATGTCACTGTTGTGCTGGGGAGAGTGTGGGTCGTGAGGACTGGGCTATGTGGGGCAGGGTATCTACGGGGCCACATTGGGGTGGGTGACTCACCATCTCCACCACCTCCACCTCCGCCTCCAGGCGTAGGTGGTACAGAAAGATAGCCAGGTCCTTCTTCATCTGGATGCTGTTGTCGTCCATTTGGGCCACCGTGAAGATGCGCATCCGGCACTTCCTCCAAACCTACGGCACCGGAGCAGGCGGGTGTTACAGTCACACCCTACCTCTCCAAGGGCCCAGACGCTCCCACCCGGGCGCATCTCCCTGGCCCACCTTGTGCTGGCGCAGCAGGAAGGGTAAAAGCATAAGCATGCCGCCATCATGCACAATCCACCACACGTCGATATGACCCTCCAGGTAGCGCTCATGGTTGCTGGGGTAGAAGGCAATGTTCTTGGGCACAAGCAGGGCCAGGTGGGCAGCCGTGGTGCAGCGCACGGTGTCTGGGGAGGAAGGACACTGCTGACTTCCAGTCTGCAGCCCTGCTCTCATTGAGTCACGGACCCTGTGCCCCATGGCTGAGTCCAGGCCCTGGCCCCTAACGCACCAATAAAGGTCTTCCAGGCACGTGGGTCCTCACTCTGTCGCCAGCCATAGGGCCAGCCCAGCACCACGGAGTTATGCCTCATGCCGCCTAGGCCGCAAGACTGGATGAGGTGGGCGAGCCCCTCACGCACCTTGTTGGCCACCACCACCTGGCAGAAGCCCTTTACTTTTTCAATCTCCATCATGTTCTTGATTGTCTGTGGGGAACACAGCAGGTTCAAGGCCATCAGCATCCCCTCTGCTGGGGTTGGGGCAGGGAAGAGGCAAGCTGCTCACCCAGGGGCTGTGTTTTGTAGATGGGACAGCAACACTCATCCTTGCTCAAGCTCTTTGATGGCAGCATTGCTGTCAACCTGGCTGGCTAGAATTGGTCCTCCCTCTGTGCCAGCTGCAGCCGGGACACCTCTAGACCAGCTCAGCTCCCCACCCCCTGTAGCAGGTACCTGCTCAGCAGCCTGGGCCTCGCCATAGCTCTCCAAGAAACTCCCCTGGATGACAGAACCAACGATGGTCAGGCCCTTGCCCGCCTTCAGCTGGGAGGCAAAGGTGAGGAGCCGTGGGTACTTCACATGAAGGTCCTCGTCTAGCTTCAGCAGCACCAGCAGCTGAGGCCTACAGTGACCAGACAGGGAGGCAGCGTGAGGCCAGGGCCAGAGGTTTCCAAGGAGCCCCTTTTCTTCTTCCCTTCTCAGCTCATAGGCTCGCACAGGGTTTAGGGAGCAGAGATCCCAGGGCTCAACAAGCAGGATGACACCCCTGGCAATCCCAGCATGGGAAACGGGGACCAGGGAGGGGAAGCCAGCAACTCTCAACCATCCTACCCTCACAGCGCCCCCGAGAACCTAGAGTGGCCTTTGCCATTCTGGGCGTGAACTCACCGCCAGTTCTTGGTGTGAGGAGGCCCCTCCTCTAGCCGCAACAGCGCATAGCGGGCAGCACTCAGGGACAGGCCTCGGATCCCATCACCCCACTCCTTCTCAGCCCTACAGAGGCCACCATAAGCTGGTGAGCCCATGGTCCCACCCAGGGGATTCTGTGCAAATGTATGGGCGATAAAGGGGGGGCAGACCTGGAGTCACAGGCCGCCAGCCCCAGCACCAATGGTGGCCAGCAAAGGATGGTTTAGCTCCTCCCCTCCCCACATACAAACCACCCGCTTGCCCTGACCAGGCAGCAACCCCTCACTCACCCTTGGTATTCGATGTACTTGTAGATCATGCCTGCAATGAGCATGGCGACCAGGGCATAGTACCAGGAAGAGATGAACATCAGGGCCAGGCAGAGGCTCATGCCCAGGAAGGACAGCGCCCTGCACCAGAGAGTGGGGAAGAGCCAGAATTAGGGAAAGACCAGTACGGCCCCAGGCCAAGCTCCCCAGCCCCCCAATTTCTCACCAATAGCAACTGCAGCCCAGGAAACTCAAACGTCATCCTGAACAGGGCTCCTGGCTTCCCCAATAGCTCTTATGTCAGAGGACTTGGCTCAGGGGTCCAGCGGGTGCTCACCAGTGATAGTACTTGAACCGGGGCCGCCAGTTGGGGGTCCTCAGGAGCGTCTGCACAGCACAGGCCAGGTTCACAAACAGGTAACACATCAGAAAGAACCTGCGTCACAGGGGTTGGTTGCTACAGAGCAGCCTCCTCGGCAGCCAGGTACCTGATGTCCCTATCGTGCATGGGCTGAGCCAGTCTTTACAACCTCACAACACCCACTCCCGTGCCTGCGGCAGGCAGGACTGCTGCACGGGTGTCCTCAGAGCCAGGGCTTAGAGGATGGGCAACTGTGTGCAGGCAGAGGAGGTGGGGAGGGGGCAGCAGGCAGTGGAAAGAGTGAGCGCAGAGCCGTGAACAAGGATGGTGCTGAGCAGGGCTCAGTGCGTGGAGACGGCTGGACAACATTCGGGCCCCTGGCCCGGGCGACCAGTTGGATTAGGGGCTGTCAGGAATGTGGGGAGGAGCGGGAAGGGAGAAGATAGCAAGGGCCATTTTGAAGACAATGAACTGGAGACACTTGAGGGATATTGTGTGGATGTGGCCAGGCC
>PVKM010018248.1:0-25194 GCA_004027735.1 Carollia perspicillata
AAAAAAAACAAGTTTGTTTTTTTTTCCATTCAGAGCCTGAGGATCTTGCATTTCTATCTCAGGCCCTGCTTCTCCCTGCTGGCCCTCCGGGCATTCTGCTAAATTGATTTGTAAATAAGTGTGCGAGGCATAGCCCCAGGGGGAGCAGTCATGGCTCCGGGCTCCCTTCTCTAGGATGTGTGTTGTATTTTCAGAGAGAAGCGGGGCTTACACCTGAGTTCACATTTCCAGCTCTAAGAGACCTCTTCTCTTTCTGTTCCTATTACTTTTGTGGCTTTCAGTTTTAAATGTAAAGAATAAGAACTTAAATGCCAGGAAGTTTAGAAGCCGCAAAATACAAAGATTGTCTCTTCCAGGTGGCATTTCTAAGCAACAATGGCAAGTAACATTAACTCTAAAGGTTACACTTAAGGGCACTTGCAGTGTGTTTTTGTTTACAGCATTATTCCCATCCTAGCAACTAACTGAGGAGCTCTCATTGCCCCTTGCTGAAAATCACAAAACTAATAAGCCTCGTGATAGCCATTGTCCTTAATATTTGTGACTTGTGGTATTAAGTGACATTCAATAGAGAACCAGATACAATTATTACATCAACTATGACTTAGTAAAATTTGTGTTTAAGCTATTTACATTGATGTATTTCTTGCCAGTCTCTTCTAGCCTGCAAAGTTTCCTTTGAGTAATCAGCTGACAGTCTTAAGGAGTTTCTACAAAGGAACTCCTTTGTAGGTCACTCTCTGCCTTTTTTCTTGCTGCGTTTAAGATTCTCTCTTTAGCTTTAACATTTGGAACTTTAATTATGATGTGCCTTGGTGTGGGCCTCTTTGCATCCATCTTTATTGGGACTCTCTGTGCTTCCTGGACTTGCATCTCTGTTTCCTTCACCAAATTAGGGAAGTTTTCTTTCATTATTTTTTTCAAATAGAGTTCCAATCTTTTGCTCTTTCTCTTCTCCTTCTGGAATCCTTATGATGCTAATGTTGGACCTCTTAAAGTTGTCCCAGAGGCTGCTTATACTGTCCTCACTTTTTTGGGGGGAGGAGGTCTTTGTTCTTCTTGTTGTTCTGATTAGTTGTTTTTTGCTTCCTTATGTTCCAAGTCATTGATTTGATTCTCAGCCTCATCCACTCTACTGTTGTTTCCCTGTAAATTATTCTTTATTTCAATTAGTGTATCCTTTGTTTTTGACTCGGTCATTTTTATGTTTTTGAAGTCCTAACTAAATTCCTTGAGCATCCTAATAACCAGTGTTTTGAACTCTGCATCTGATAGATTGCTTATCTCCATTCATTCAGTTCTTCTTCATAAGTTTTTATCTGTTCTTTCATTTGAGTCATGTTTCTTCTCGTTTTGGCAGCCTCCCTTTGTTTCTATGTGTTAGGTAGAGCTGCTATGACTCCCTGTCTTGGTAGCGTGCCCTAATGTAGTAGGTGTCCCTCAGCGTCCAGTGACACAGCCTCCCCTATTGCCCAATCTGGGTTCTCGAGGTGTACCCTTAGTGTGGACTGAGTACACCCTCCTCTTGTAGTTGAGCCTTGGTTGCTGTTGGCGGATCAATGGAAGGGATTTATCCAGGCCAATTAGTTGCAAGGATTAGCTGTGCCCACTGATCACCAACCTCTGCCCTCCATGGAGGATCAGCTATGCAGGGCCCTGCAGGGTGGTGATGCTCTAATGTCCACTGGGTGCATAGGGCCTGGGTTTTCCTGGGTGCTGCAGGCCAAGGTCAGCCCCCTCCTGTGTTTTTCCCAGGGCCACCCTGCCTAAGCTATGGAGCAACTGGAAATGGCTGCTACTTGTGCTGGGCTTGGAGATTCCCAGACAAAGCCAAGCTAAGATTCTAGGCTGGCTGCTGCTAGTGTCCTGCCTGGGCCACCTAGCAAGAGGTAAGGGGGCTGGAGGATCACTGAAGTCAGTTGTTGCTTATTTGAAAGGATTGGGGAAGTTGGGAAGCATGAGCCCAAACCAGCCATTCATATGAAAAAGCTACAGTTAACAGCTGTAAATTGGGTAGGATGGAGCCTCAGGGGATCTCCAGGGTGGGGCAAACAGTGTTAGACAGGTGGATGGAGTCTCAGACATAGCACACGCCTGCTAGCCGTACGGCTCTGCTAGCCCTTCTATCCAGGAGAAAGCTGTCCCCCGGCTCTTGTCTCAGTGCCAGCCACTTCAGTTTCCCCATGTATACCTCTGGTGCCTTTCAAGCTGCTACGCCAGTGCTGGAGCTCAGAGGGAGTGAGTCTAGATAAGTCCATGTGTGGGTTCTTTAAAGGGAACTGCTTGGGACTCCAGAAGTTTCATTCACTGACTCAATCCCTGCTGGGTTTTGTAGCCAGAAGTTATGGGGACTTATCTTCCTGGCACTTGAACCCTGGGCTGAGAAGCCTGGGGTGGAGCTGGACTCCTCACTCCTGAGATATCCCTCCCAAATTTTTATCCACCACACATGGGTGTGGGACCACTCGCTCTGCATCTCCGCCCCTCCTACCAGCCTGCATGGGTGCAGTTTCTTTAGTTCTGTTGTTGTCAGATGCATGCAACTCAATTTCTTCCAGTTCTGGGTGATGGCCGTTCTATAACTTATTTGTAATTTTGATGTGGTTGTGCGAGGAAGTGAGCTGTGTTTACCTGTGCCGCCATCTTGACCGGATGTCCTTTTCTTCAATTTTTTAAAATGAACGTATAGCATACAAAATGGATATGTAACATATAAAAATGTGTATGCACCTTAAGTATACCAGTGGATTTTTTAATGTGTACATACTCCTATCATCATCCCAATAAAGATACAGAACATGTTCTGTAATCCAGAAGTTCCCTAGTTCTGTTCTTGCCCAGTAAACACCCTCCAGTGATGACTACCATTATGAGATTATCAATGTATATTATTTCCGTATGCTTTTGTACATCATAAAATGTAATTGTGCAATATGTATTCTTGGGTGTAGGGCTTCTTTCATTCAGCATGGTGAGTATTTTGTCCCTTTTCAGCGCTGTCCCTTGTCCTATTGTGTGACTAAACCACAACTGTGTGCCAACTCTATAGTTGATGAGGTTTCAGTTTGAATCTATTCTGAATAAACTTCCTATAAATATTTGCAACTACATACTTGTTAGACACAGCAGTCATTTCTCTGAGGTATATAACAAGGAATTAAACTTCTAAGTAGGATATGCATAGGTGAAACTTTCACAGATACTGTCAGTGAGTTTTTAAAATGGTTGTTATAATACTGCAGTGCAATTCTGGCATAAACCACCTGGAGTTAGTGTAGTCTCAGTGGATTAAGACCACAGTCCCCAACAGGACTGTCCTCACCTTAGACTCTAGCTGCAAGGTTAGAGTCCCCAAGTTATCTGCACATCTGACAAACTACCAATCTGAGGGTTACCACGACCCCAGAGGGCTCAATAACTTGCTAAAATGAATAACCGAATACAAGAAGGCACTATACTTATGAGAATAGTTTTATTATAAAGGCTATGAACCAGAACCGGCCAAGTGGAGAGACTCACAGGGTGAGGTCCCCGAGAATCGGGAACGTGAAGCTTCTATGCCCTCCCCATGGAATCCGGACACCGTACCAGGATGCATTGCCATCCCGGCACCTTCCCAACCAAGAAGTTCAACCAGGCCTTGCCATCCAGAGTTTTTATTGGGGTTTCATTAAATAGGCAAGACTGATTGAATAACTGGCCACATGCCTGAACTCAGTCTTTAGCCCCTTCCCCTCCAATGCAGGACTGGTCCTGAACCGCTGAAGCTAGAGGATGGCTATATGAGTTTTTACTATACTGTTCTATTCTTCTACATGTTTGAAATATTCCATAACAAAAATTTACAATAAGCACACATAAAAACCATATATTGTCTGAGGTGCACATATTTGTATATAACAGTATGCAAATGAGAATGGAAGGAAGAACACATACCAAACTCATAAGAATTGTCTTTAGGCATCTAAGGATAGGACCACAACTGTGGCTAAGCAAGAGTAGTGCTGCATCCATCATGTTTCATTTATTTAAAATATAAAAATGGAAACAAAAATGACAACATAGTAGCAGTTATAAAATTCTCAGTGAATATGGGTTTTGTTTTAATATCGTACTGTTTATAAATCTAAAACTAAAAGTTCATGTGCAAATCATTCAATAGAAAATACAGGAATAAAATCCATTTGAGGGACAATTCTTTTATTTTCTTTTTTATGGGATTTGGATGGGTAGGGGGTTTAACAGGAACACCAGTCTCCTAAGTTCAACACAGTGCTGAGTGGGGTATGTGTCTGTGTGTGTGGCTGGGGCGGGGGACAGCTGCTGAATGCAGGTACACAAATAAAGGATATGCATGAGTTCACTCCATAAATAAATGTATGAGACTACAGGTAGATTTATTTCCATCAATCTCTTTCATCAGATCAAGCCTAAATCCGTGAAGTTAAGCCAAATAAGAAATATAACACATCTAAGTCACATAAATACATAAAGAGGACAACCAATTTTGCAATGCACCAAGGTCTCTTTTAGCTTCAAGTCTGCTGTCCATTTCACTTCCTCTGCCTTGAAAACTCTTTCTGCCATGCTTTCTAGTTCATCTTCCCCTGGCTAATACCTAACCACTTTTTTAGGACTCCAATCGGGACTCATCTCTTTTTCCAGAATTTGTAGCTGACCCCCTTCAAATGGGCTAGGTGCTCCCACTCATCCTTCATACCACTCCATCACACCATCCGAAGACATCTCTTGATCTTTTTATCTCCACAGAGTAAAGTCAAGGCAGGCCCAGGGTCCACTGTTCTCTGTACCCAGCAATTAGGGGACTGGCACACACTTATCAAAGGCTTCACACCTGTCTGTTGAGCTGCTAAGTAAATCAAAGACCAAAATGAAAACATAACAGTATTGCAATCGTATTAACAAAAGCAGTGGGAAAACCTGGCTTCCCATGGAAACCTTAGGCATGCGGGGTGAGGAGAGCTAATTAGAAGCAAAGACAAGAGGGAAATGACAATGTAGAATAAAGGATATAGACGCTGGGAGTGAAATCTACAACTGCAAGCCACCAAGCAGAATTTTCTAAATTTCGTATCATCTGTTGTCATCTAAGCAACAGCAAATTGTTGACAGGCTCTCTCTGTACCGTGTGTGCCGACGGCAGACCATTTCCCCACCAGGCACCTTCCCAGATGAAGACTAACAGGCATACTGGTCCCTGATTAGTTAAGGAGGAGTTGGTTTTATTCAGAAAACCAATGCTGGAACTGAAACGAGGGGAGCCATTTGGATGCTGTCCAAGCACTCAGGACATGTCCGCGTGTAACAGACATTTCATTGTTGGTAGCTTTCTGCCATGACTAAAATAATGCTGTGCCTAATGTCCTCGGAGTTGAATAATCAAGTGAAACACAGAAAGTTCAAAGTCAAAGATGGATAAGCTTGAGGGGATCGTAAGGCATTATTTTTCCTAGAATGATTTATGTGCTCAAGCAAATTGCATTTAACCAATGTATTGTGGCCCTGTCATGCACGGAACACTGAGAGAGGCCTTCACTCCGAGATTGTTAAGTGGATGTACAGAACTGTTACCAACACGGTTTCTCGGTCCTGAAATTTAACTGTGGGCACGCTGTTAGATATCATCTATTTGTGGTGTTTTCAGTGGGTAGGGGCTATGTTTCACCTGTGTTCATATCCCCAGTGGTTCTCATTCCTTTCCCTGATCCAGTGAGCACTCAATGCACATTTAGATTTTATTGAAATGCATTATTTTATAAATAAAAAATCCAGACCCTCAGAGGGAAATAAAAGTCTGGGGTGGGAAAAGTCTAGAAGATGACTTCATTCTATTGATGGTATTCCTTTTTCTGCAACAATATTTTTTTCTAGCAAAAAAAAATCTTCCTTAAAAAAACCTTTATTTATTTATTTTTAGAGAGAGAGGAAGGGAGAGAGAAAGAGAGAGAGAAAAACCTCAATGTGTGGTTGCCTCTCATGTGCCCCCTACAGGGGACCTGGCCTACAACCTGGGTATGTGCCCTGACTGGGAATCAAACCAGCGACCTCTTGCTTTGCAAGCTGGCACTCAATCCACTGAGCCACACCAGTCAGGGCTTAATATTTCCTTTTTATTATATTAATGTTGAATCAATTTCTTAAGGCTGCTGTAAAAAAACGTATTGTAAACTTAGCAGCTTAAAACAACAACAAAAAAATCATTCCCTCACAGTTTAGGTAAGAAGTTTGAAATCAAGGTGCTGGCAACACAGTGCTCTGACTGCTGTAAAGAGAACTATTTCTGCATATTCCTAGCTTCTGGTGTTTTACCAGCAATCTTTAGCAATCCTTGGTTTAAAGATGCATATCACTTAATCTATCTTTATGTTGCATTCTTCCTATGTATGTTGGTATCTGTGTCCAAATTCCTACTTTTTATCAGGACGCCACTTATACTGGATTATGGACCATTCTCCTGAACTCATTTTAACTTCATAATCTCTGTAAAGAGCCTATTTCCAAAACAGGTCTCTTCCTAATGTATGCGGATAGAACTACCACATACCCTCAGGGGAGACACAATTCAAGCCACAATAAATGGAATGGACAATATAAAAATCTAGAAACCACTGTGAAATTTTACTCAGGATTTCTTGGTTTGAGGAAAAAAATACAAATTAAAATAAGTTTTCTTGTCTTAGTGGCTAAAAAGTACAAGGGAAAGTTTGAACAACCGAGGAATCACTGAGCCCACTCCTTGCCCACCTTCTCCTTAACATGATCGTCTTTAGCCTCAAAGAGTTTTGTGATCCCCAAGAGTCCAGGAAGAAGAAATCAGTTCAAGGAATTGAAATGTACATGGAGATGAGGGTAACGGAAGAGAAACAAGTCGCGCAGGCCATTACTAGTGAGCCTGCAAATAATTTAGATGAGGTATTTTTCGGAATGTCACAAAATCAAAGTTATAAAGTCTACAGGAAAATGAAACAATGGCATGTTGGTATGAGCTATGAGAGTGATTATTCTAATTTTAATTATTTGCTTAAGTTGGAAAAGAAAAGGCAAATTTGAGGCTACATAGTTTGCCTGTTTCTTTGTTCAAACCACAACTCAATGCGTTTGAGAAAGTATGATGAGTGGAGTGGCTCTTTTTATATAAATCCCGTCTCTGTATGTAATCCACATGATCTCTTCTAGCATGAAAATTCCCAGATAACATATGTACATGGAATTAGGCACATAAGGATATCTTTGCTTTTTATGCTTTGTTGAAAAATGCAAATAGAGCCCTGGCTGGTGTGGCTGGCCAACAAACGTGCATGTCTGTGCACATGCATGCATGCATGTGTGTATACATGCATATGTATTGTTGGTGTACCAAAGTATGTAGCAGTGTTTATCCATCAATGCCCTACATAAAATCTCTCACTGCTTGGAAATGGGCTTAATTCAATTTCTGTTTTGGGCTAGACCTGATCATTTCTTTAAATATTCTACTTCTTGCACTGAAGTATTCAATCACTAATTCACACACACATTTGCCCCTACCCCTTATGGGGTGCCCCTTATACCCCTTTCTCCTAGCTGGTCATGGGGAACTCAAGACACAGGGCACATTTGGTGTTGGCAAACACTCACCGCCTTCAGTGAACTTGTCCAGCCCACATCTCTGGATTCATTTCCATTTCTCCTTCCTTCTGACATTTTGCTTCTGTAATAGAGATCTGCTGGCAGTTCTTTGCATAGTCCACTGTGGTTTATTGTCTCTTGATTTTTTGTAAGGCTTTTTAATGTTTCAATATTTATTACTTACATATTACATGTATCATTCCTGTCTATCCTTTGAAATACTACTTTCCAAGAGGATCTCCTCTGGTCTTTCAGTAGGTAAGGCTGAGTACTCCTCCTCCCGGGCCCCACAACATCCTATACATTCCGGCAACAAGTTATACTAAATATCCATCACTCAAATACTCTGCTTATAGTTGTCCCCTCCCAAAATTGCAAAAGGTGTCGCGAGTTTTATTTGTCTAAGAAAACCAAGTGTCTGAGCAGAAAATGCTCCAGAAAGGTTTATTGTTGAAGAAAGTAATTAGATGTAAAAGCAGCCTCTCTTGCCAACTGTCAATCATTTTAAGGAGAAAAGTATCACCCAAGATATAATTCTTGATTGAAGCCGCTTTGTTCAACTTTGTAGAAAAACTGCATTCTCATTAAATTGCACTGTCATCTGAAGCTGATTGTGTTTTGGGGCCTCGATGTAAATGCGCCAAATGAACTGCATGTTTTAAAGTACAAAATAATAATCTGCCTCTTAATATGCTTGCCACATCCTGAAGACAATGCTTCTCAACCCTGGCTATACACTGGGAATCGTCCAGGGAGCTTGTTAAAGGTACAGGGCCAGAGCCCCGACACAAGGCAAATACGTTCAGTGTTTAAAACGTTCCATGGGAAATAGAGACAGACTCATGGATAGAGAGCAGGCTGACAGCTGTTGGGGAATGAGGGTGTGTGGAGGGGGATGGAGGGATGGAGCAGGAAAAAAGAGAGAGAGAGAAAGAGACAGCTCATGGAAGTGTTCAACAGTGTGGTGACTACTGGGAGTGGGGAGGGCGGAGGGGAGGTGGAGAACGGTGTAGGGGGATACACGGTGGACCAAGTCTTGGTGGGGTGATACAGTGCACGGATTATGTGTTGCAGAATGCTGCACCTGAAGTCTGTATAATTTTGTTAACCACTGTCACCCCAATACACTTGATAAAAAGGAAAAACAAATAAATAAAAGACTCCAACGGAATGCCTGAGAAGTACTGGTTAAAATTTGGTATTAAAATCAACTTCCTGAGATTAAAATGTTTTCCTAGGATGTTTCCAGGAAACCAATGTATTCTTTTCTACTAATAAATAATTTTAGACAAATAATCCTTAAAAAGATGGGATATTATCCTTGTTTCACAGAGATGGAATCTTAGGCATAGCTAGGATTGGCGATTTGCCATGGCAACCTATTTCTTATCGGGCAGCTCCAAGATTTAAATCCAGGTTTATTAAAACCCACTGTTCTTCCTATATATGAACTGACCTTCAAACATGTGTAGCAGTTCAATAAACTTCTGAACTCAATTTAAGAACTAGATCTGAATTTGGGGTTCTTGGGAATTGGCAAACCTCAGGCAGGACCACATATACATTTTAGGAAAGAAAGAACTATGAAGAAAACTAAACCAGAACAACTTGGAAAAAAAGGCTATTTTAAAGTATTTCCAACAATTGACTTGCTTTTATTACATTGCGGGCTATTTTTAATCCCCAAAGTGTTGCTAAATCACTGCTTCACTTCTGCCTATATCTTTTTTCTACTCTGCCTGGTTTGTACTTCCTGACCTTTTTAAAGAACTTAAAGAAACTAATGTAAAGTTGAACTGTAGTTAGAAGTGCTCAGCAAGATGTTTTTAACTGTGGAGACTTAAAGAAGAGGAAGCCAAGGCTATTGGGTGCTCCCAGAAATCCTAAAGGCCAAGTTCACCTGAACCCATGGAGAAATAACCTAAAACCTAAGAGCTTCTCTTAGCCATCAAGGCACGGTTACATTTTGGTTATATTTTAAACATATTTTTAACTAAAAAACATTAAGTACAGTTCATACACACTATTCTTTTGAATTAGTGTCAATGGCACAGCATAGTATTTAGTCGATCATACACTTTACAGAGTGTTCCCCTATCTCCAGTACCCAACGGTACGTAGTTATCACAATATTATTGACCACTTCAGAACTTCCAATCCGTAGTTCTCACTGCCTTCACCTTTTCACCCAGTCCCCCAACGGATCTCCCCTTTGGCAACCACCAGGCTGTTCTCTGTATCTCAATACTTTTGGTGTCTACCATATGGAAACTCATGCAACTTTTTTTTTGAAAAAATAAAAACAGTGCACTGCCATTGCACTACTGGCAGCTCCGTGTATAAACTACATCCTAACTTGCATAAAAAATATAAACTGCACACACTCAAACCACTCTTCACATGGCCCATAGGGGTTTGAGAGCCTCAGATGGATTCCCATGAGCAAGCACACTGAGAACCACTGATTTAAGAAGTTATCTCATTAGCTGGTTCACTACCTAGCACATTTTGTATTTCCCATGTACTTCAAATCTTCTTATATAGGGACTCTTGGAATATATTGCTCTATAATTTCTTTTCTAGTTTTGTATATTTTTATCAAATAATACACATATGGTAACAAACCAAGGAGCAGAAAAGAGCTTCAGACGATAAGGAAAACTCTCCCAGGCCACAAGTAAATGCTTGAGGTGTTCATTATTTTTCTTCTAGTCGACATCATTGCTCTCAGTAACATGCTAACATAGTCACATCTCCACACATGAATAAAGACGAGGATGTAACATGTACATACCGTCACAGTTCGTGTTTCTCTCCGTACCCCTTCACATACCTTTCAAAGTTTCATTATCTTCAATATTCTTATTATTTCATAACACTACATAATGTTTCTACTTTTATATTTGCTTTCACGAACCTGAGTCAGGATATCAAATTCCCTGTTTGAAATTATTTGTCTTCTTACATATTTTCTCCCCTTACTTTCCAATTTCCAAATTTGCTCAACTACTCTTGCCCTTTTCAATGTTCGAAATTTTCTAACTAAAATATTTTTCCTCTACCTACAATCCACTCTCCTTGGCTTTGTTTGAGTATGACTCAAAATGTAAAACAGCTAAAATACAAAATTATCATTGTTTTGACTTTATCAATATTTTTGTGTTACGTGACAGGATTCCCTTTCTGTTACTATGGCTCCAAAGCAGGAGACCTTGGCCTATTTGAAGAGACTTTTTTTTAGTTTTGAGCAATGCATCTTCTACTTTTTTCTTATCCATCTGTTACTCGAAATCCAGCCCTATTCTGACATATATATTATGATTTTGTTTTTGCCTCTCTTTTTATATAAATAGTATGTTACCTTAAAACAAGATGTCTTCTTCTCGATCAATCCCCATGTTTTCGGCCCCGCCTGTCTCCTGCATTCCATTTTATTCACCCACCATTAGACCTGTAGACCCTAAGTCCAGACTTTTCTCTCCTTTCTTTTTCTATGTGCTTCTGCCCATCTATCTGGTTTCCAGAAATGCATAAACCTTCACCTGGGGGCTGCTCAAAATGCTTTTGACAGCTGTGTCTCCTTTCTGTATTTCTTCAGGTTTATTTCAAGTAAATCCAATATTTGTATGATCTTTATCTCTTTTCTGAAAAAAACTACAGGTTATTTCTAAATGTGTTTTAACAAAAAATCTGAAGAAAAGCATGCACACTAAAAATGCACACGAGTCCAAAATACCTGATATTTGATATGAATAAATTATAGTTTTCAGGTGAAGGGTTATTATTGCTGGCATTTGATCAGAAAAGCTACTCCATATAAATAATCACCATTCTAAGTAACATTTTAACATCAAGTATATGATTTAGGATCATGTCACTTCATCTGAAATCTCCTGAGAACTCTTAATGAAAGCTGATTTCCCCCACTCTTAGAATATGTATTTTCTTACATCAGGAAAATAATACATGACAGCTAATAACTATAGTTTCCTCCTTCCTCTGTTGCTAAGTTTACTCTGTGTTTGGAGTGAAATTTCCAAAGCAATCCTCCAGATATTTCTTGATATCAACTTACATTTCGTAAAGAAAAAAAATTCCTTGGCTAAAGAAGAGCAAATATTAAAAAGGCAATTGCAGTGAAGGAAATGTACTGGTATTAAAGACTTCTGCTAATTACCTGGCAAAATAATCTGGCTGCCTGAGGACCTCTGGGATGTCCATGCTAACTCTTAAAGAAAATACATCACAGATCAAGCGTCAGGCTGCTAAACTGAATTTCAAGCAATTCCAAAATATGAAATAGGAAAAGACCACACACTGGCTGGCATGGCTAGGCAAGCGTTCCTCCAACCATTTGCGCTTTACCGTGTAAATGCACACAGCAATAAAAAGAAGACAATACAGGGTTCAAAAAGGTGGTAAGGGAGGTAGCTGAGAATTGGATATTGCAGAGACAAAATAGGTTCTAAAAAATAAGGGATCCTGGAATACAAATCTTGTGGTGGATAGTCTTGACTTTATACCTAGGGATGGTCACCTACTATTTTTTTTGACCTTGGGAGGATTAAATGAGGAAATATATGGAAGCACTAGAAACAGAGCGGGCCATGTTCAGAATCCATAATGGCATTGTGTGGGTTTCAGATACCATCCTTCAGATATTGAGGATCATGTAAGTGGGAGGCATAAAAAGTCACATGCTGTTTTTCCTTTGCTTAAGATTGTTGAGAGATTACTTGAGATGATAACAAATTGAGAGTGATGAATTAAAGACAAATTGGGAGGGTTGATCAGTTTAATACAGTTTTAAAGAAGAACCTGAGCCCATAGACGAAACATACGCTTGCAAGAAGGATGGCCTTTGATTAGTGTTGATGGGAGGGAAGTAGCCAGAAGACGGGAACTCTGTGCACTCCGGTCTGAGCAAGGACACGTATTCTAACTGCTGGGGTAGATATGGCAATGCAAAACACATGGTTCTGATCCCCAGGGAAGAACTTAGAGTAATAAAAGTTAGAAAACATAGAAATTTTAGCTCAAATTTGCAAATGTCGGAAGAAAGATACGAGCAAAGTGCCATAGAAACAGAAGCAAGGAGGCAGTTACTCAGTTTGAAGTCAGGAGTGGGAGTCAGACAGTTCTGGAAAACATCAAATAAAGAACCTTATTTGGGTTGAATGAGTAGGAATTATTTAGATGACAAAGAGGAAATGACAATTGTAACAGACACCACATATTTAAAAGAATAAAAGAATGTAAGGTTTTCAGTAAACATTGAAAACTGAGGTATGAATGAAAAAATCTGAAAGTGGCCAGGTCATTTGGGGTTTGTGCATATCACGTGTGCTATATCAATGAACTTGGACTTTTGTCCTTGAGCAATGTTAGGTATAAAAAAACACTCAGCTCAAAAGTAGGTGTAACAGCATTTGTATTTTTAGAAAAATAATTGAAACAAGAATCTGAAGGGGGAAAATCAATCTGGAGTCAGGAAGACAAATCAGGAGGTCTGTGCAGCAGCCCGGCTAAACACCACAGGTCATAATTCAGCCAGGAGCAACCGGAAGATGGAGGGAGGGACTGGGGAGATTTGTAGGAGACAGGCGTTTAAGTCAGCATTATCTTCCTGAAGTGAGGCCCAAGGAAGACTGATTCCTCTCTTTGGGTAACTGAATGCAGAGCAACCACATTAACCATCACATAAATATAGGAAGAGTGGCAAATTTCAGAAAGGTATGTTTGAAGGTGTATGCGTGGGGATGGGGATTAATGAGTTCATTATCGGGGAAATATTAAATCTTATGTGCTAATGGCAGTCTTTACCTGAGAAATATAGTGGAGTTGTAGGAAATCAGAAATAAGTCTCTAGAATTTAAAAGTGTGTTCAGTGTTGAAGTTACAACCTTTATAGTGCTTGGTGTAACTGACGAATGGGTGACATGGAATAGATTTTTGAGTCACATGAGAAGAGAAGGGGCTCCAAAGAGATTCCTGGGGGAGCTCTGATATTTTGGGGATGTCAGGGGTAAACCAACCACAAGGATGCTGAAGAGGAGAGAGCTGGCAGAGAGGTAGGAGAGAACGGAACAGCTGAATCCAAGGGGACAGAGGAACTGGAAGGAAGGAATCACCACACAGGCGGATTTCTGTGCAATTTCTGAAGACGTTATAGAGGGGGGAGTCTAGCATCCTTTCGATGCCCCATTTCAATGCCTGAAAGCTTAGACTGCCTATATTCTACATGGTGGGCACTGTGACCGAGCCTGGTGAGATACAAAGACAAGATAAAGCCCTAGGTCTCAAGAAGTGTGCAGTCCAGTGGGGAAGATAAATGTATGTGGGGATAATTACAGCACAGGACAATATTATTGTAATTGCTGTAAAACACGATGACAAATAGAGACGCAAGTGAGAGACTAATGAATTTTGTTGGGGGTGGATCACATAAGGCTTCACAGTGGGAGAAAAGATGCAAGTCAAGAGTAAAGTGGCTTTTTTCCTGCTGTAAGCCTTTTCGGTAGATTTAATTAGGTTCTTCTTTTTAGATTCTCATATATGAGCTAAATGAAAATCTTCCGGTGACTTCTAACCACTAACCTCTTTCAAAAATGTATCTTTATTTAAAAATCCAAGAAATTTTCTGATTTAAATTTTAGAATGTAGAGTGTCAATATTTCATTAAAAGACACCCAGATTTAATTGGAGAATATATAAATAATTTACCTATGTTTGCAAGAATAATAAGAATGTATCACACTGCAGAACCTTGTAGAGATCATTTTTAAAATATACTGAAATACATTAAAGAAGAACTAAATAAATGAGAGATATATCTTATTATGGATAGAAAGATAAAAAATAATAGAAAAGTATCTTTGTTTTTTCCAAATCCAACTAAATAAAGAGTCAATGAAATGTGAATCCAATAGTCATGAGGTTTTTCATGGAACTTGACAGGATAATTCTAAAATTGACAAGGGAGAAGAAATTATCAAGAATAAACAGACTGCCCTGACCAGGGTGGCTCAGTAGGTTGGATGTCATGACACAAAGCAAAAGGCTGCGGTTCCATTCCCAGTCAGGGCGCATGCCTAGGCTGCAGGTTCGGTACATGGTTGGGGCATGTAGGAGAGGCAACCAAGCGATGTTTCTCTCACATGTCAATGTTTCTGATATTCTCTTCTCCCCTCCTTTCCCATCTCTCTAAAAAAATCTTTGGAAATAGAAAAGAATAAACAAACCACCCATAAAGAATGAGAACATAGAGAGACCATATCCTATCCGACGTCAAACCTTATTGTAAATCTATGGATTAAGACAATGGTATTCACTCAGAGAAAAGGAAATAGACCTGAAGCTTATGAATAGGTCCATTTTCAAAATGAAATGTGCTATTTCATCCAGTCATTCAATATGTATTACCCGAGTGCTGATTATGTGCAGGAATGTTCTGGGTGCTGGGCTTCCAGGAGTAAATAAAACACACGCAAAAAATGCTTTCTCTTCATTGGGCTTATGCTGTTATAGTGGGGGAGGTGCACCATATAACAAACAAGACAAGCATATACAAATTCAAATAGCCATAAGCGTGAGGGAGAAAAATAAAGCAGGAAAAAAAATGAATAAATTTGGGAAGGTGACTTAGAGAAAAAGCCCAAAGGAGGTGAGGGAGGGAGCATGTGCCCACCTGAGGAAAAAGCACTTCAGGTAGAGGGCAAAGCAATGCAATCACCCTGAAGGGGGAACATACCTGAGCAAATATGTCATTGTCATGTGGTGGAGACAGAAATGACAAATCAATGAATGAGGTGGGACATTTGTTTACCCTTGTGACAAAAAAATGAAATTGGATTTATAACTCATACACTACACAAAACTAATTCCCAGTAGATTATAGATTTAAATGTGAAAGCAAAACTTTGTCTTTCAGAAGACAAGGAGAATGTTTTAATGGTCTTATGGTAGGAAAAAAATTTTTACTTATGACAAAAAAAGGTTCAAACACCTGTCAAACTAAGAACAATTGTTCATCAAAAGTCACTGTAAAGACGACAAAAGGAGAAGTCATCAGTCTGACAAAGGATGAATATCCTTAATATATAAAGGACTTCAATAATTCAGTCAGAAAAAACATAACTTAAGAGAAAATATACATTTCAGGAATAGGAAAAATAAATATCCAATAAACATATGAAAAACTGATCAACACTGTTAATACTCTGGGAAATTTTTGAAAACCTAAGTTTAGGATTCCATTTTTATCCAACAAATTGACATAAATGTTTAAAAATGTACAATAGCCCCAACAACTGGTAAAGACATAGAATGAAAAGAGTTCTTACCAACCTAGGTGAGAATAAAAACAGGTACCTCTTTTTGGTAATATCTACTGAAGTTGAGTTCCTGGTACCATTAAGACCCAGCAACCCCATTCCCAGGTGACAGATTAGAGAAACTCATGCGGTTGTACACAAATAGGCACATGCAAGAGCATTAACAGTAGCAGTCCCTGTAACAGCCGAAAGTTGGATCCAGGTCCCCATCTGTAGAATAGACCTATACCTTGTGGTCTATTCATAGAAGGGATCAGCCACGCAGCATGATAAGAAATGAAGTACAGTTAAGTGCGACAACATGGGAGAATCTCAGACACATGGCTTTTGTTTGGCAAAATAGGTGACAGATATATGTATATATAATATTTCTGGGATGCCAAAAACAAGCAGATATAACTAATCCTTTTTTAAAATTATATCCTTAGGAGCTAAAATAAAGAAAAACTTGGGAATGCTGAATAAAACTTTTGGATAGTGGATACCTCTGATTGGCAGGCAAGAAGATATAATTGGCAGGGAGAAAAAAAACAAATTACTTTAAAGATTTTATTTTTTTTTATTTTTAGAGAGCGAGGAAAGGAGGGAGAGGAAGAGAAACACCGATGCGTGGCAGAAACATTGATCAGTGGCCTCTTCCTTGCCCCCAACTGGGGACCTGGCCCGCAACCCAGGCACATGCCCTGATAGGAACTGAACCCACAGCCTTTTGGTTTGCAGGCTGCACTCAAATCCACCAAACCATACCAGCCGGGCCAACAGATTATTTTAAAAGTTAAAGATAATGTTCAATTTCTTAAACTAGATAAGAGGTTTGTGATGTTTACATCGCATAACGGTTCATAACACCTTCACTTTCTTTATTGGGTGTTGGGGAATCGGGGGCGGAAGGGGTGGAGCTGTGGTGGTGGGCCAGAGCCCCCAGCACTCCGCAGTGGGTATCACTGTCCCTCTCCTCAAGGAGCAAAAGATGGGCATTCAAAAGAATCCCATCTCCGTTATACTTTTCAGGAAACAAATTAACATTTTAAGTATGTGTACAGTATCTTAAGATCATGTTAGACACGGCAAGTCAGAAGAGTACTCAGAAAAATAAGTATGAAATATGTTCCTTGAATTTCTTAATATACTCTTTGAATTAAATTGTAATAAACTGAAATTCTATATTATAAATTTCTCTTTTTTCACAAGTGACTCTTTTATTCCTCAATAAACAAAATTTTATTCATTGCTGTATTACCTAAATGCCTCTTGAGGGGTGAGGGAACCTTTGAATGGTCATGGAAATAAAAGGAAATTAAAGAAATTTAATAGATCCCCCAAACCATTATTCACCCACACGTACTTACCTTTAATGAGTTGATTACATGATTAAATATTATGATAAAGCAATGTTTCATTTTAAAAGCCAATGATATTAAGTCCAATATAAACAGAAGTTAAATTACTAGGTACTCGTAAGTGTTTACTATGTTATCCTCAGACAGAGAAAACACACAGATGTAATTAATTCATATGTGTTAAACTAATGTTAAGGTCACACCCCAAACCTTTATTAACCAGAAACTTCCCTGACTCTGAAATTTT
This sequence comes from Carollia perspicillata, assembly GCA_004027735.1. Classification (NCBI taxonomy): domain Eukaryota; kingdom Metazoa; phylum Chordata; class Mammalia; order Chiroptera; family Phyllostomidae; genus Carollia; species Carollia perspicillata. The sequence continues at coordinate 17,550 of PVKM010018248.1, forward strand.
AAACACATTGTTCACTCTGTCCACTGGCTTCGTCCCGTTCTATTCCATTTTTTCTCACTGTATCCTGTTTCTGTCTTTCTTCAGAATGCTGGTTCTTTCTAACTAAAAGTCTTTATCCAATAGCTAGCCTAGAAACTTCACACCAGTGGCTTTCATGCTTCATTGTTCAACGACACTTCCACTCCATTTTACTTTAATGCGCCCCTCACAGATCAACCAAACACTTGAATTCTTAGCTCCTTCGTTACTGTTTATTTATCACCAGCTGCTCAAGTCTGCTACTCCTTCAAGGTCAACTCCTAACTCTTACTAGTGGTGATATACTAGACAAGTTAATTAACCTCTTTAAGCCTGCGTATTTATAATTAAGATAATAACGTGACATAGAAGTATGTTGTGAGAGATCAAGTGAGAGTAGGTTTGCAGAGGACTTAATTAGCATATTTTCTGGCATGCAAGAAATTCCACAATTATCACTTATGATTATTAGTAGTTTTCATGACTTATCTGAGACAAATAAAACCCTCACGTTGATTTCCTGCTTGTTTCCCACACTCTTGCTGCTTCTCCACAAATTCTATTACAAGATCCTGTTCCTCTGCCCATATCTAAAATAATACCATCCTCCTGTATTCCATCTGTATTCCAATCTTATGACTTATTTACATAATACCATTTAGTGTCCTTGTAAAAGGACACTATTGTTAAAATTGTAAACAAACACTAAGAGAAACAAGTTAATGATTGCAAAAGGTGGCAATATATCGATATGTCTTATATTTCCCTCCTCTCATTGTGTCCTCTGTTTACATTTTCTCCTGAAGTCTTCTCTCTTTCATAATGTCATCATCATGGCAAAAACAATGAGTGCATTATGTATAATCTTCTGCTCTATGGAAAAAAAACTAAAAAAAAAAAAGTCTTAGCAGTAAGGTTTTGGTTTGATCAAACTCCTGTTCTTGAATCAGATCCTTTAAATGTGAAAGGCATGGCAGCTTCTATTTTAAGATTTCAAATTCCACCAACAGGTGCCTTTCAAGAATAAAGCCTATTCCATTTCTTCTAAATAGAAAGCAGTTAGAATCTGTCAATCATAGCACAAAACATCCACAAGGAAAAAGCATTCTAGAACACAAAGACATTCGTGTCTCTAAATCAACTGGAAAGGTGGACCTCTTAGCCAGACCCTTTCCTTGGCATGCTCTATTCCCTCCACTGGCTGAGGGACACCAAGGGCTGAAATACGGCCCGCACAGCAAGCTACAGACTGTGAAACGACACCCTGCAGGACAGATTCTTGCATGACCTCAGAGTGACCCCCCACATCTACAGCCACCAGAGAACAATCGCCTCGGGTCACAGGATGCCTCTTCTCCCTGCTGCTCTCTTCTCTCTCCTGGTTACTCCCAACTCCTCCTGCTTGAGGTCTGTCGACACAATTCCACTTCTGATTTTGCAACGGGACTCTGGCTATCCCTCTTTAAAGGAGGGGCTGGTGGACCAGTGATGTGGGTGTGGCGACCCTGATTCCAATGGCGGGGATTTTGGCAATGTTTCTGGCTCCACTTCCATCACCTCTTTTCCACACAAATCATTTGTCTTACTCTCTTCATCACTGGACTAGACCCAGGTCTAGGTCAAAACAACTTCTGAAATGTAAATGACTTTTTATTCCATCCTTTGTGGACCAACTTCCATCTTTTCTCTGTGAGTTTAACCGAGGATGGGAAAGGGGTACCTAAGCAGGACAGAGTCTTTGGCCATCTCTTACTTTTAGTACGAGCAATCAATCTTTCTTTCTAAATGCAATTCCCTTTCTTTCTAAACACAAAAATGCATACATGCATGCACACATGCATGTCCACGCAATGCAAAACCTTAAACAGACCTTGTTTTGCTTCTGGGTCCCTAGGCATACAATATAAACCTTGTTCCAACATTCAGACAACAGCAAAGAAAATGTGATCTGAAATGACTGGCAATGGAAAGAAAGAGGCCAAAGGATAGGCTAGTCCCAGAAAACTTCGGGAAAAAAGAAAAGGAGAGGTTTTAAAAGGAGAAAATAAAAGTGCCAGGGCACTGGTCAGAGCCAAGAGGACTTCTGATGGGTTTATTCTGCCATGAAAACCCATCTCTAAATACCGGCTTTCCAGTTTAGAGCTTCACTTGCAGGGAGTTAAGGTAATGCATCTCCAAGAAGACAGAAAACAGATAGCTTTTCACTAGAGTTGCTGTCCCAGAAGAACACCGGTAATGGAAGACGAGAAGCAGCTCCAGCAGGTAGGGCTTTTGCATCATGGAGTGGATTCGTTCAGGCAAGGCTCAAAAGTTGTTCTTTTATCAATGAAAACCATAGGGGTTTCTATGTAATACTTCACACCAGAACTGCCAAGATCGCTCAGTTATTTTGCAGTGTGCATTTTTCCTCTAGATTTCCCACTATTGTAGCATCTTCTTGGAAGTGTAGAATGACAGATAGGAACAGAGCTAGCTAACAGATGAGGTCTGTTTACCTTTGTTTTAGAACAGTCCTGTCTTAGTCTGGTTTTCCAGAAACAGACTCTGACATACAGATTACACTCTGCAAGTGATTTGAAATGACATGCTCCTAGGGGAGACATATAAATATGCAGGGGAAGAAGGACAGAGAGGAGGAAGAAGATAATTAAGGGTGTGATTTCTGCCCATGGAAAGTGCCTTCAGTCTGATCCCATAGGGGTGTCTAGAGTGTAGGCTATGCAGTTTGCCCTGACCTGAGATAAGGCCATCGAACTCGCATATCCCCACATTTGTCAATCATTGCTAAGGACCACCCAAAGGCATGTTAAACTGCCAGAGATTTCTGGTTCTCTGCCCGCTTTGGTGATGTGGCTTAGTAGCCCAATGACTATGTTATGAAGAGTCCAGGACAGTGTTAGAAATAGAAGCATGCCAAAGCCAGGAAGGGACACAGCCCAGGAAATCCAGGGGATCTGGGTGGATAATGGACAGTGTCCACTACAACAGGCTCTTTAAGTAACCATGACCTAGTCCTGTACATGTTAAGCTTAGGACAAGAATGGGAACTAGAGAAAAACGTAATCCAGTCCCACACTGGAAGATTTTCTCCATCTTGACTTACAGAACGAGATTTTACTTTGGGTGGTAAAGACACAATGCCATATACAGATGATGTATCACAGAACTGTACACTTGAAATCTGTATAATTTTATTAACCAGTATCATGCCAATAAATATAATAAAATAATAGAGATGCCTGGCAAAGATTTAAAAGTAAAGGAATTCAACAAAGCTAAGAGGACAATAAAGTTAATTATAACCTAACAAATCATTTTTAAACTATCAATTTGTTTAATCCTATGTTCATTTATAATACAATTTCAATCTCCTAGCCATGACCCCTAGAAAAAAGACACAAAATAAACCCATGACCTAGGATACAACTTCCCTTCCCAATTAACTTCTGAACTATAATAGTAATTATGTAGATATTTTTACCAGCGATAACATAAATATTTATTAGTTAGCTTTCAGATGCAACATAAAATAGTCATTTCCTTCATGGGCCTTTTACCTGCTCTTATGATAGACCCCTAGCTATCATTCCTCACCAGGTACTCAGGATATGAGGTGAATATTTCAGTTCAATAGGAGTTTATTGCTTAGAATTGTACAGGATTGAAAACAAAGAAATAATAACAGGAACAACAAAACCGTCTTTAAAGCCCAGAAGTTAGAATCAATTGATTTTCATATATACACATTTCTGGTAAAGGCATAGGCATATATACACACCCATGTATATATAGTCAATCAATAAGGCACCAAATTAAATTGCTCATTTGCTACCATAAGTAAAACCAACAGTTAACTAAAAGTCTTAATATCTCACAGCCAGTTTAAATAGTTAAGTAGTTGTGACACTCTCTTGCCAAGATTAAGAAGATACATTTATTTTAATGAAACTCGGACCAGTAGAAGGAACCCTGGAAAGTATGCTGATCATAGCTCATATGCATCAGGGGTATACTGCAAGTTCCAACAGACAACCATGTACTTGGACCCCACCCAATATTTCTCCAAGGACAAGAACACAGCATCTCTGGAAGCTTGGTTCTTTGTTGTTCCAGGCCCTATAAACGCCCAGAGAAGTCAGTCTTCGCAGCCCCTAGTAGCAGTGAAACTTCTCACCCTTGTTCAGTTCTTTACTTTCTTCCCTAAGTCCTGTTATTCAAGTACGAGTCTTCACATTAGCATAGCTGGAGACAGGAAACCCCACATACAGAAAACAGGAAAATCAGATATCTACTACAAAAGCAATGTTGAACACCAGACCACCTCCAGAAATTGAAATGGACTGATCCTCAGTTTCCAATTTAATTAGTTTTCTCTTCTCTCCCAGACTCTGTCCAACGTGACACACCCAACAGCAGCACTTCCTCACTACAGAGGAACACGCTGTTCTCAGCTGAATCCTGTTGTAACAACTGAGGGAGGTTTGGGCAGCAGAAATAACGCGAAAGCTCTCTCGGGGAAGTGAAACAAAACTGTCTTCAGATGTAAACCATCTAGACCAAGAAAGACAAAGAAAAGAAGATAAGCATGAAAGTCTGGGCGTGATCTCACATGATAAGTAGCAGTATACATCAAATCAGCCTCCAAGCCTTCTCTCATGGTCTCCACCAAAGACACACACCATACGTGGATGAATCTCCTCTAACAACAGTAATCCAGAGGCCCAGGTAGCAATGCAATCTCACAGTGCATAGGCATTTGTATTTTTCAGGTCATAAGAACCAGCCATTTGATAGCTGTGACTGAAACATAACGAACATTTGACTGCAAAAGTCTGCACAGACTCTATCATCTTTTCATGAAAAGAAAACACAGGAAAGAAAGTTATCCTAAGTGGTTCTGAATTGCAACTTTAAAAGCTGTAAGAACGGAAGGAGGTAGTCTGACTTTGACAGTACTGCACTGCCAAACACACCGATAATTTCATAACAAATTTGAGATAAATAAAGTGCAGAGCAAAGATAAGATGAAAGCCACAAACCACACAATTCGGTTTAGGGAGCTGGGGAGCCACGTAAGAGTGGAAATGTATTCTTCGGAGATTCCCCATCTCCTTTTCAAACAGTCTGCAAGTTACGTGGCACAGTCAGGAGACAAATTCTCATCTGTCAAACATCCTCTGATTTTGGGAGGTGATGCTATAAGGAAACGGAAGCCTGGGGTACAGTATAACCAGAGGTGCTTCTGCACATAATTTTACTTTCCCTCTGTGCTTCTGAGAAGTTGCATCCTTGCTGATGTCATCATTTCTTTGTCCTCATAGATAAGAGATACAAAGAGGATTAATGGTGGAGGAAAAAAGCAAGTAATACTTTGACATACTTTCTCCCTATTTCCAGACCTGAACAATTCAGCTATGAATGCAGCCCTCTGCTAATGTATCCTGAAAAACTGAAGGTTTTATTTTACAGTAGGTATGTTGATTTTCCATATGCTTTTCTGAGTATCAACTATACCAGCAACCTTGATGCTAAATAATATTATAGACAATGGTTGGTGTATTTGTAGATTCGAAAAAAAATATTGACAAATGACCTAAAAACAGGGCATATTCATTAAACAGGGTTTGCTTTAAAAATGAAGCTAGTTTCAGTTCAAGTTTTAATAAGCTAGTTGTAATTTATGACCTAATTAATTAGTGGCTTCATTTTCTTTTTTTAGTGGGAACACTCAAAGATTATTTTCAAGTAGTGTAATCATGTGACTCCAGAAGTCCTGCAATTTATATTGTACTTAATATTTATGAAATGGAATAAGCAAAACTCCTACAGCTATATTCAACTAATGTGAAGTAGAAATTGTGTTATTAAAAAAAGACCTAAAGGGAAACGAAACTTTATTTCTACTCCCATAAAACCTACAAACAGAATGCACATATAAACAAAGCACATGCACGTAAAATGGGACAGGAGCTCAGGGGGAAGAGAGAAAATGAGAGTGATTTCTGACAGGGCTCAAGACAGACTCCAGCGTCTTCTCTGTCTTCAGATTTCAGACAAAGCTTAGAATCGCAGGTTGGGGAGGGCCATGAAAACGGGAGGAATGGTGATAGGCACATCAGACATGGCAACTACGCAGGCGAAGGCACAGAGGCAGCCAAGCTCTCCCAGCCAACCGAGGGGATTGTGTTTTACCTGCAGCACTGAGCAGAGGTGAGGGGTACACCTAGGAAGCCTGCGCTAAGATGCGCGTACTGAAGACCTGGAGTGTGTTTTTGAATGGCTGGTACGTGGCGCCATAGACAGACTTTGGAAAGTTTGATCTAACATTCATGTGAAGAGAAGGCTGAACAGGAAAGGAAAGAGAAGATTGCTCTGAAAATAATCCAGGCAACCTTTAAAGAGCGATGGAAAACAGAAGGTAAACTGAAAGGATGACTGGCCTGGCTAAAAGGAAATTAGCTGGTTCACATCTCACTTTATAAAAACTAAAAACTACTACTTTGCAGCCCACCTACTAGCAAGTACATTTATAACAATTCATAAGGGGCTATATGACTTATGATAGAAGATAACTATACCACTCTTAGAGAAAGCAGTCTTGGAAATAAATGCTGATATTTTCTTCTTTTTTTTTAAACTTAATATCTATAAGGATGTATTAGCTTAATATTTATACAGCTAAATTATACACACACACCCCATTTCTAAAATATTTTCAAAGAATTCTAGATTTAAAATAGTGTTTGTTTCACAAGGGTGAGAATAAATAGAGCAGACAACTGGCATACACATAATTTTTTAGTTTCAGGGGAGAAAAATCCAGAATAATAATTAATAAAAACACAGAAGAATTTAAGGCTTGGTGAGTAAGAAGGAAATTCAGGAGAAAGAACTGGCAAGCACTACCTAACATATTCCCAACTGGATCATTTATAAATGAATAAACACTATAACTGGACCAGAGACTACAGTTGGATTGAATGGCAGTGGAGGAAAGCCATTGCTCAAAACTCAAATTGGGCTTTTAGCCCAATGGACAAGAGACTGGGGTATTAAATAATTTCTGTTTACTTGAATCCTGAAAGAAAAAGCATCCATTTATGCTTTTGGTGAATTAAGACTTATGAATTCATGTACTTTATGTTACAGCACAAATAACAGTCACAAAAACTGTGACTTAGGTTAAGTCAATGAACATCTGGGGTCTTGGAATGAATTTTTGACATAAAACTCCCAGGGTCACCAGAGTTTCTCCTGGGCTCTCAGGCAAACACAGATCTGTTCAACTTCAAAACTATATTATTCATTCAACTTCTTTAATGTTTCTGGCAAGTTCACTATGTTTTCTAATGTTCATAAATATCTTAACAAGGGATTATCTACCAAGGCTGACCTCAATGGTACAAGGCATTCTGAGTCTATTCACTAAGTGCCACGTCCATGGCCAACCTCCCTTCATGACAAGGTCAGATGGGAAGGTGTAAGTCTTCAAGGAAGCAGCTTCGGTCTGGTGGACGTGGCATGAAGTGCCCCACACTATTTTTGATCATTGTTTTAACTCTCGGAATCATAACCCTTTCTGTCCCGATAATGTTCAATTTCATAACAGTGATTCTAGTATTGCAAA
>PVKM010018249.1:0-25196 GCA_004027735.1 Carollia perspicillata
TTATTTAGTGAAAAGTGGTACTAATGTAGGTCATCCCTAGAAGCAAAGTGGCATAATACAAACTTTTGAAAAGTGAGGGGGAGCTACATGTCTATAAAAACCGAAACTCCAGGTTCGTACTGACTATGAGGTATCAGCTGTCTAGACATTTACTGAAAACATCCTTTTACTACTGGCCACATCTCCCACTGAGGATCTAAAGATTAGATTTCTTTTCATACTTTGTCCAAATTTAGGCCCAGCTCAGAATTCTCAAACCTACTTTTTTATTCTATATTAGCAGATTATTACATTTTTCTCCTCTTGGAAATGGATATCAAAAAGACATACCAACTTAGGCTCAGTGTAAGAAGTAGGACATTCTTGTGCTGGAGAGGGTACTTTCGAGAATTTAATTGTCTTCCTTAATTTAAAATGAAAAGTGGTTCTTTTTCTACTGGTCAGCATAATCTGGTGAGGAAATTGTCATTATTTGTAATTGTATCATTTTTCCTATGAAAGATCGAGTAGGTAATCCAATAGTAATTCAATCACTTCTTCCTCTAAACCCTGAGCAATTTTCCTTCTTCTGACTGAGTTTTGGGACATAATAAGTTGGTAAGCGTCGAGATTCAACCCTATCGTCACCGGACAGCATTTTCTCTTAGGGAGGAACCAGTTCAGTGAAGGACTATTTCAATAGATAGAAACTGGCGGGGGGGAGCTAAAGAGTGGCTGTTGGAACAGACTATGTACCTGTGATTTGTGGGGCTCGGTGCAAAATGAAAATGTGCGGAGTCCCTTGTTCAAAAATGTCATACAGTGACTGCAGGGCACTAAATGAAGTGTGCAGCTCTCTGGGCGTGGCTCCCCGTGTGGCGGCACAGACTGCCACCCAAGAAGCTGGCTGGGTTGCAACACCAGCCACACATGGGTGACACCCCTCTCCCTACCCCAGATGGGCCCGTGAGAGGGGCTGGCTCTGCCTATAAACTGTGTTATCCTCTGTGCAGGCCTCTTTCTCAGGGTCCTCTCATTACTGGCATTGGGGTCCTTGGGTTCCCCAAGAAAGACATCCAGAGGAGCCACTGGAGAAATATTGAGACGAACTTCGTTAAGCCTATGCTCGAGTATGAGGGAGGCAGCACAGAGGGAAGGAAGGCCCTCCTGGAGGCTTTCTGCTTGGCTGCTTCTATAAACTGGGGACAGGGCGGGTTTGTGCAAGGTAAGGGCGGAGAGTGGAATTTTCCATGTCAAAGTCAAGCTATTTCCCCTTTCTGTCAGGTTGCTTAGCAACTGTCTTCACCCCTGCACCGTGGGGGCCAAAGTAGTGGATGCTCACTGCTGCCACCCGGGAAGGTTGTATAGCAGCCAAACCCTGACCCACACCTGCTGTGGGGCAGTGGTTTCAACATCTGCAAGGAAATATGTGGTTAGAAGGGAGACAAGAATAACTACTTCTGCGTTTCTTCTAAGAAGTAGTGGGATGGTTTCATTCTTGCGGTCAGCTTATCTGATGTTCCTTCTGGCCATCTGGCATTCCTTCAGCTTTGCGCCCAAGTCCCTCTGCTCTCTCACTCAGAGGCACCTCTGGCAATTGGACAAGGATGTTACTTAACCAGACATTTAAGGTGTGTGTTTGTCTGTTTAAAGCCTAGTCTAAAACCAACTCCAGATCTCTGATATTTTTCCCAGTCGTGGGAACCTCTCTGCTTTCTGTGTCATCCATCAACACAGGCGACTACAAAGGGCGCTCGGCCAACCACAGCAGAGGGCTACTGCAGACCTGATGTGGGACATGTTGGGAAGTGAGGGGCTTTATCTAACTCCTCTCAATATAACTACTGCCACCTGGCCCCCTTGCGCTTTCTTAGACACGCCCTCAGGAAGCCAGGACATGTACTTGGCACCTATGCTGTGAACGTTCTTGTGAGACACAGCAATTCAATACGTTTAGATGCAATGAGTCAAGCAAGTGTTGCCCTGATTCTGTGCTTCTCAGCATCCTCACGTCAAGATGGGCTTCAGCCCAGCAGCTTCACTGCATCCTGACATTTCATACCACTTTCTATTGCCTCTTTTCTGCCTAATTCCTTGGTCAAGCCTTAATTTGTTAAGATTTTAGTACACCTTCACGTGCACATTTTAAGTGTCTCTAATTGTGGTGGGGGAACAAGGGGCAAATCACTTCCCAGGCAACCCAGTTGAAAGTGGGGTTCAGCCCACACCCCTGGACCTGCTTGAGCCAGTGTATGGTTTCAGAATAACCCCACACTGAGTCATAAACGAGTAACTCAGCATTTCTAAATCCTCTTGCTTTCAAAAATCCAATCAAATCAGGACAAATAACTTCTGCTCCGCACATTGACAAAGATTTGGGGGGAGGAAATATTGAGAGGGGCAATGGGGCTGTATTCCACTCAGGTTAAACTAGCGCCATCTGTTATAAGAATAGTGGCCATCAAATTTGTTCTCGCCTTTCTCAAAAACGGAATTAGAATGCAGGGAGAAGCCTATGAAAAGGAATGGGATTATTTATAAAAGTTTTAGAATAAATCTCTCTGGGTCAGGAGATTTGCCCAGTGGCAAGAATTTAATACATAAGCGTAACTCCTTAGACAGCGCATGCTCCAGGGACTTTTTTCCCCTCCCAGCCAGGGGAAACTTGAGGAAATGAAAATTTTCAAAGAGATGTTAGAAGTGGATAGGCAAAACCCAATTTGATCTCCACTGTAATAGTATTATTCCATTTTTGCATTAAAGAATAATATCCGTAATGTGAAGATTATGCCAAGTGCTCCATGGAGAGATACAGACCTTAAGGCAGGCATGTCCGACTCGCTGCCGGCTGCGCTCAGGGCGGCACACACGCAAAGACATGCGGAGAAGTGCGGTGTCAGCACGGCGGTCGGGGCTGGCGGCTTGAAGAAATCAGTGGCTGAGTCCCACCCCCAAAATACAGAAACCATGTATTTACGAATATAAACTGTCACTGGGAGGTTGGAGAGATTGCCTACCAAATGGGTACGGGGATACTTAAAGCATGAAATAATTACAAATTTGCTTCCTTGATTAAAAAGCTATCATACATATGTATAGATATAGATAGATATATACACACAAAGATACAAATATAGCTATGTAGACACACCTCGTAGGTATAAATGTTTATATACGTATACATGCATACTTAGCATATTGTACATCTATTTTAAAATAAGTCATATATAGAGACACTGAAAATGTGTTGAGGTTCTGCAGACCTCCCTATGTGAAAGCCCAAATTTCACTTTTGTACCATGTTATGCTGACCTATATCGCTGCTTCTGTCCATATAAAAAGATCAGAGACTGAACCGCAACTAGCGGTTGGGTTTTATCTCACATGCCAAATATAGTATAGGGGTTTCCTGGAGAGCTGTTCAGAAGAATCTTGTGTTTGTGTCTGAGATTAGCAGGAAAGATTACACTGATTGGTTAGCGGTGTCTTCGGGGAAAAGTTGACTATGAATTTTCCATCTCTGTTCTGGACTTAACCAGCTTTGGGAAACAGACAGAGGGAGGTGAAGTTTTAGTTCGGGGTGACGGAAATAGTTTGGTGGTTAATGGAAGGACGGAGTCTGTTTCCAAGAGTGACCCATCTGTGACCCCTTTGGGATCCAATGAGGCCATGAGCTTCCTGGCTGTTCTGAGCTAATTAATGAGCATGGCTGGGGCACTAGAACCAGGCAGTGTTTACTCCCTGCGAGGCTCTTCCAAGGAGCAGTCTTCGCCCTGTGGCTCCTCACTGGCCTGACCTAAGCTTTCCCAGAGACACACTGCAGTTTGACACTCTTCTTACCCAGTCTTCCCTTCTCTTTCTCGCCTTCAACAAGCATCCTACCTGAATGCCACCTGAAGGTACTCTCGGCCTACTTCTGTTCTCTCTCACTCCCCTGTCTCTCCCGTAGGCTGGCACAGATATTTTCCCAATCAACATCTTGACCTTCTAATTCTGTCGCTGGGATCTTATTCTGGAAATCAATAACTGACACATGGGATAAAAATTAACCCTACACTTGGGAGAGTATCTCAATAAAATAAAGTTTATTCCCTACTTCCCTTCCCCATTTCATTAAAAGTTAAGTAATATCAATATTAATTGATACATAGCTTAATACAGAATCTCCTCTATATAAAAATTTCACAGGAATAACTATGTGTTCAAGCAAGAACACATCATTGGCATCCACTACCAATAGTCCAACAGCGTACAATAACTTTGGGATTATGGATTCGTGTATACCTTACCCAACCTGATTATTGGTAAGTGGTGAAGAGTCTCCGGTGATTAGACTGAATGCAGAGAAAAGAAAGGGGATCTGTCTTATAGACCCATCTGGCTCCTGACATGAAGCTTTGAATTTTACCTACATTTACCATGACAGAAATGATTTCTGTACCTGTTATTGTTGGTTCAGAGGGACTTGGTTTTAAATCTGATAAAGGATCTTGCTTTTTTTTAGCATGGTTAATACCTAGATATATATCATATGAACCTAGATCTTTTAATCACTAAAAATCAAGACATTGCACCAACAGGTCAAATCAACCTCAAATAAACAATTTAACACTGACTGTCATTCCTCATAATTTCTTGTGGCCATGCCTCTCCAGTCCCAGTCTTGTATATTAGACGGGAGGACTTCCCACTTGGATTACTTTTCCGAACACTGTGGTATGCCTTCTTGGGCCTGGCTTATAGTCAGCTTGATTCTCACCCTTCTTTCAGGAACTTGTAGGCCTTGCCATTCATTCACTCTAACAATGTATCACTGCAACTATGTAAACCTGTCTGACCTGCTCTATTTCATGGCCAGCTGTATTTCTGTACTTCTAAGTACGGCTGTGAAATGACAGAGTCAAACCCATAGTGTTCGGTCAGTTCGGACATATATGAGTTCAGGGTACTGGAAAAGCATTTTGGAAAACACTTTTATTGTATTGCATTGTATTTTTTATGTTATTAATTATTGTTCAAATACAGTTTCCCCATTTTCCTGCCACCACTTTTCCCTGACCAACCCACCCCCACCTCCGACCCTCTGTTCTACCCCCTTTTGGCTTTGTCCATGGGTCCCTCATACATAAAGGGCCGTTTGCTGTGTATCCGCTTTAAATAGCAAAGGTTTTCTGTTGTATCTGGTACAGGATACATATTGTATTTAAACATTTGGGAGCATTGTGGATTCCTCCTCATTAAATTTTGTTCCTTAACGTTTCATTTACAATCTTATAAAAATCTCAAGTGAGCAAACTGATGTAGAAGCACCGAGAAAGAAGCTAACAAACAACATTGAGAGAGAAAGTTTAGTCTCTTCCAGACTCGAACAGAATTGCAGCAGGGCTGATAAAGAAACAAAAAATTCTACAACACGTGTTACAGAAAGATGAAGGAATAACGTCTCCACATAGTGGGACACAGCTTAATGATCCATTTCTTAGGGAACAGCAGAGTATTTTCTTGCTAGGATTTCAAAAGCCCATTCTTTCTTTTTTTGGTGAATGACTTATTCATTTTCATTCTTCCGATATTGTGCCAGTTCACCGTAGAAGCTTCTGAATTCTTTTTGATTATTTTGAATTTCATTTTGTTTCTGGTGAATCCCTCTGAGAAATCATGAAAAAAGAGAGCAGAGGTCTACAGCCTTGGTTTCAGATCACATTTTTGGACTCATCAGTAAGGTACAGAATACTGACTAGATTTTAAAAAGAGCCAAACAGAGTCTTGGGCAAGAGTTGACTCTGCTTTGTAACTAAAGTACAGATAACAGTTTCCATTGAAAAAAAAATCCTGAGTATCTTTGCTCACTATCCATGATACACTTCTGCAATTTTGATTTACCTATTCATAGTCACTTGTTGAGGCCCCCATTAAAAAATATATATATTAATTTTTAGACCACATCATTGAATATTTTAACTTAATTTGGAACCTATGGTTGAAATCAGTGGTCATTAGTTAGTTCAGTTTATTGACAGAAGATTAATTGTGAAGGGAACTACATTCCTAAAATACCTATGATTAAAAAGGGTATCAGTGAATTAAGTGAGTCAAAAATGCAGTTCTTAAGGCTTTTGGTTTGATGTATATGGTTATCCATTAAACTAATAATCAAAGCCACCTTAATGCTTAATGGGTGTATTTCAGCTGTCAACATTCTGTACAATCTTTCCTTAGTTTAAAGGAGTGACTGATAAAGTGAACGCTTTGATATTATTCTTTGGTTGGTAAGGGCATATAGAGTCTATTAGGTTCCTTACACAGAACAAAATCACTGCCGTCAAAAGGCTGATTTGTCCCTTTGCAGAGCAGGTCTCAGCAGCAAACTCCGCGTCCACCTTCTTTACTGGGTTGCAACTTGTACAAGGTTTTCACTTCTCAGTTCTGGTTCACTGCATTGGGTTCATATCCTGTTCACCCATCGGGCCGCTGTGTGATCTTGAGTAAGCTACTTTACCTCTCTAAGCTCAGATTTCTATCCAGATATGAGGTCAAAACACCAACCTCAGATATAGAGGTGATATTTTTTTAAATGTACCTAAAGTGTTTGGTAAAATCACTAACGAGAATAAAAATAACATTATGTTTATACTTTTAAAACACAATAATTCACATTTGAGACACTGCCCTAGAGAAATAATCTAACATATAGAAAAAGTTGTATGTACAAAGATATTCAGTGGTGATATAAACAAAAGTGAAAAATTGATAATGATGGGTAATTCTAGAGAACTCTTAAAGACCAGTAAATAATGGTGATGTTATGCAAAAATGGAAAATGATGGCCCTAGGTTACAATATAAAAAAGCAAAGTACAAAACTAAATTTACTATATAATCTAAAATATATAAGAATATGAATGTCCAGAAAGAATATACCAAAATTATATCACTGATCATTAAGATGGTAGATTATGAATGAATCAGAGGTAGTATTTCCTGTTTTTCGGGATTTCTATAATGTGGTCATATTCCTTTTATAAATAAAAATTTTACCAAGAAACTTATCATAGTTTCTTATCATAGTTATGTGATAAGTTTCTTTATCGAAAGCTTGGCATGATAACAGAAGCCAGCTCCCCTCTCTGAGCTGGCTCTAGGGCCCTGGAGACGACTGGAGGGAAGGCGGCGGCAACGTCCAGGGGCCTGGGAGACGTCCTTGCCTGAGAAGGCAGAGGACGAAGACCAATTTCAACTCTGAAACAAGTCAAAGAGTTCTTGCATATTATTTCTACTTTTGGCGAAAAAAGTATTTTTTAAAGTTTTTGTCAGCTTGCCCCATTGCCATCACCACGACCAAGGTTCAGTAAATCTTAAGTACTAAGAAGTTAATACCTGGATTGTAAACCCTTGAGCGGCATTATTTTAAATGGGTACCTCGGGGTTTCTTCATTTTACACACATATTCAAATAACCTTCAACTCTGCAGTGCTGCCCTTTCAACTTCTGCCCAACCTCTCCCCTCTAATCAATGTGCGATTGACAATTATTAGCCCCAAGGAGTTTCTCCACAGTTACTTTGGCTTTGGGTGACCTCATGCCTAATTATCACCATTTTCTTCTTTTTTTTGTTGACTTCGTCCTTGCTCCCTTAAATACACCCCGTGGCTGCTTGCTCTGAGCTCTCGGGAACCCCTGTGCTGATGGAACACAGGGACTAGAGCAACAATTGAGAAAGTTACTTCTCTTTAAACTCTAAAAATATTTTGAAACGGACATTCTCCCCACCCCAATTCTTACACATCAAAAAGTTAAGAGCAGGGAAATCACCTTGTTCTCGCTTGCTATTCTCAGTTGTGGGTTCTGCTTCCTTCAACTCACAACTTCTCTCCTCAACTTCAAAGCGTCCTTATTGTTGTTACCGAGTCTCCTTGTGCAAAAGCCAAGACTAGAGCAGTCGGACCTGGTTGGTAATTTTGGATTTATTTCAACTTCTTCTGAGAATTTCTGGCCACAAGCTTAAAAAGAAACAGTGAGATCCAAAACAACATTTCAGAGAAAAAATATACACTATACAGCAATCACCACCACAGGACCACAGCAGTCCCGATCTGTATGAAAGCAACCACCGCTAATGGCCCATTTACTCAGTCAGTCCTCAGGGCTGTGCCATTGTTGGAGGAGAACCGTCAGTTCCCAGGCTGAGTTCTTTTCCTCTTCCTGAGACAATTAGGCAAAGAGGTAAAATTTTTCAGAAGACACGGTCTTTCTTTGGTGACCATCTCATGTCACGCTGAGCCTTTTCCAAATTTCCTGGCAGCAGGTCTTGTGGACTGAGCTGTTCAAAACTCTGTGTCATTCACATTAGGATGTGCACTCATTTCACCACAACGTTTGCCTGTTTGATGGTGTCGGAGTGACATTAGCAGGATGGCAGAGTAGGAAGCTCCAGGACCTCCCACAGAGACACCGACTCAATTACAATACACGGATTGATTCGGTTGGGAGAAATCTAGAAAATAGTTCAGAGGCTCCTGCATCCCAGGTGAGCATGAAACAGGCCACATCAGCTCCAGTGGGAAAAGTCGTGGCACCTACTTGCCATAGTCCCTCCCCTATACTCGGTGTGGCACAGTTGGGAAACAACTTCCAGCTCCTGGTCTCTCCACGGCGAGGGCAACACGAGACTGAAATATTTGCCAGACATGCCGGGGGGCTGCCCAAGGAAATGGTTTCTGTCTTGCTTGAAGCTTTCTAAGCACTGGCAGGAAAGGGCATCAGGTTGGAAGCTGCTGAGACCAAAGGCAAAGGTTTGGACTAACAGCACTCGCTCGCTGCAGCTCCTCTCCCTGGATCGCCGTGCAACAGCAGGAGGAAAGCCCAGCTCCCAGCTTCTCCCTGGGTAGGAAAAGAGTGGGGACGTGGCTCAAATGTTCTGGCTTTTCAGGAGAGCGCCGGAAGGACTAATTTGACTCTTGCAACTCCAACTCGAAGAGCTGATGGAACCAGCACACTCCAGAAGCTCAGGACCACGGAGAACGAAAGAGAGCTGAACGGTTTGCAGCATCTCCAGAAAACCTGCATTCAAGGTAAATTTCTAGACCAGCACTTTTCAACCTTTTCCATCTCATGGCACACATAAGCTAAATTCTATGGCACATCATAAATATATGTATTTTTTGCTGATCTGACAAAAATAGGTAAAATTTTGATTCATTCCTACCAGACAGCTATTGTTGTGTTGGCTGGGGTCATTTTTTTTTAATCTGACAATCTAAAGGAAAAGAGGTCAGTGCCCCTGACTAAGTAGTCAGGTATTGCATGTTTCAAAATTCTTGCAGCATGCTGGTTGAAATTCACTCATGGAGACAAATAAAGAAACCTGTAATACTATAACTGCAGTATTTTAGACAGATTCCAGAGGGATGAAGTAATTACAAGCTCCTGAAAAAACACCAGCAAACCCCTCTAGTTGGGAATTTACAACCTCAGTGCAAAGGAATCATATCCATTTTCATTACAGCATTATTCACAACAGCCAAGGTGTGGAAACAACCAAAATGTCCATAGAGAGGTGAATGAATGAATGAATATGCTATATACAAATATTGGAATATTATTCAGCCTTTAAAAAGAAAGAAATCCCATCACGTGCTACAATATGGATGACCTTGAAGATATGATATTAAGTGAAATAAGCCAGTCACAGAACAAATACTGCATGATTCCACCTACGGGGATATCTAAAGTAGTCAAATTTAAGAAGCAGAAAGTGGAATGGGGTTGCCAGGGGTTGAGAGGAAAGGGAAATGCGGCGGTATTTTCCCCCGGGTCTGTGCACTGAACTGTGTCCTCCTCAAATTCATATGTTGAAGCTCCGACCCCTTTGTGACTATACAGAGATAGGATATAGTCAGTAGAATAGAGCCCTGGTCTAATGGAATTAATGCCTTGTAAAAAGAAACACAAGAGCTCGATCTTTCTCTCTCTCTCTTTCTACCCCCACCCCCAAGAAGTCATGTGAACACATAGCAAGAAGGCAGCCACCTGTAAGCCAAGAAGAGAGACCTCATAAAAAGCCCAAGTTGCTTGCTTCCTGATTTCAGACCTCCAGCCTCCACAACTGTGAGAAAATAAATGTCTGCTACCTAAGCCATCCTGTCTAATGTAGTTTGTTATGGAAGCTTGAGCTGACTGATACAAGTGGGTGTCAAGTTTCAGTCGTGCAAGGTGAGTAAGTTCTAGAAATCTGCTGTACAAAAGTACGCACATGGGTAACAATACTATACTGTATACTTAAAATTTGTTAAAATGTCATCTTACATGTATTTTACCCAGTAAAAAATATGTAGTGGGACTTGTGTAAAGCCTCCCGTTCCCTCGGCAGCGTCCTGCTCACTAAGCCCATGGACCAGCCCAGCATCCAATCATCCGAGGCTTTTCACCTGCCTCCAGCCCAGGTTTGGTCAGTCACCGTCTAATTTTGTCATTATTACTTATATTGTATTCTTGCTGTCTTTGTATTACCTGCATTTTCTTTTTACTTCTAAAAAATTAATTTTATGTAAAAAACAAAATAAATACATAAACAAAACAAAATAGAAGCAGATTCATAGATACAGAGAACTATCTGGGGGTTGTCAGAAGGGAGGGAAGCAGGACGATAGGTAAAAAGGTGAAGAGAATTAAGAGCTACAGATACCCAGTTATAAAATAAATAAGCCATGTGGTATAATGTACAGCATAGGGACTATAGTTAATAACACGGTAATAACTTTGTATGGTGACAGGTGGTTCTTAGACTTCACATGGTGATCACTTCGTAAGGTATGTAAATGTCGAATCACTGTGTTGTACACCTCAAACCGATATAACATTGCGTCAACTATACTTTAATTCTTAAGAATTTATTTTAGACAGTAATAGAAACACATGGTATAAAGTCCAAAAGACACAAAAGCATATATAGCATCACGTGTCTTCCCTACCTCTGACCTCTATCTTGCAGCCACCAACCAACCTCTCAGAGACGACCCCTGTTTCTTGTGTGGTCTTCCCGAGGGGTCTCTGCACAGATGGCAGAAATACATTTTTTCACTTGAGTGATAGTATATAATATACAGTGTTTTTCACCATTTTCTTTTTACTTAAAATTATGTCTCAGAGATTGCACCATATAAGTACACATAAGTGTACTTCATTTTTTAAAATACAAACAATTAAAGGTCTCATTCTTTTGTAGAACAAGGAATGTTTATGCCAATGGTTAGGAGACTAGGCTCTGAGTTCAAATCCCAAATCTCCCATTTAATAGTTACATTACCCTGGCCAGGTTTCTTACCGCTCTGTGCCTCAGTTTCCTTATTTATAAAAGGAGAGTAATTGTCATCTGACCTCACAGGTTTAGAGAAAATAAAATAGTCTATACAAAAAAAAAAACATTTAAAATGATGCCTGTCACATACTAAGCACTCGACACTTTTCTGCTAACATTTACCCAGTTGCCTATTGAGAGGCATTAGGTCATTTCCAATACTTTGATGTTACAAATAATTCTAGAGTAAATATATCATGTAAAGTCATTCTATACTCATGCAAGAATATCTGGAGGATACTCTCTGAAAGCAGAAATGTCTAGGTCAAGTGGAACGTGCATTTTGTATATCCGTTCACGGTGCCAAGCCACTGTCCTCGCAGGTCATAGTAAGGTACGCACTGCCAGCAGAGAGAGAGGGGAGGGCCTCTTCTCTTTCACAGGCAGGCAGTTACACAACGATATTGTAGCATCATTCTAATTTTAGTCACCTTTCACACTGAGCATTTTTCCATATGTTTAAGAGCCTTTTAAATTTCAATCTCTCTCTTTTTAGGATCAGTTCATGTATATGCTTGCCCCCTTTTTTATTCCTTTCCTTCTCCAAACTATCCCATTTTCGTAACGGGGGCCACTGCAGACCCTCTAACTCACTCCCATTTCCACAGAAGTTGCAGCCTTGGCTTCAGAAATGCTCAGAAGCCACTCCCGGGACATCACCGGGGAGCTCCTAGTCACCCCCTTTACTCCTGTCTTCTCAGCCAGAATTCTGGCCTTTTCTGCAATATGGACCACACTTGCCCAGCCCCCATCCGGGGGCATTCAGGGACTTCTAGATCATGCGCCTCATTAGGCCTCAGAGTGCTCTGCTTGGCTTGCTTCTCAATTCTCTGGGTGGGACCATGTGGGCCACCTGCCAGTTAGGTTTAGGGCCACCATCTAACTTATCATCTAAACCAGGATACTTTTTGGAGTAAAACTGGTGCTTTTAACAATCATTCCAGGGCAATATTTATAAACAAATTCTGCTCCAAGCAAACCAGAACATATGCTCAGTATAATCAAGCTCCATAACTATCTTTCTGTCTCTTGTTTCTTCCTTCTCAAGTATCCAGAGCTTTCCTTACTAGCTGGGGTGTCCAACCCACAGCCTGTGGGCTGCATGCAGCCCAGGATGGCTGTGAATATGGCCCAACACAAATTCATAAACTTACTTAAAACATTATGAGACTTTTCTGTGTGATTACATGTTGCAAGGTATTTAATATGTGGCCCAAGACAACTCTTCTTTTTGCAGTGTGGCCCAGAGATACCAAAAGGTTGACCACCCCCAATACAACTTTGGTGATTTAGCTTTGCTCTCTATTTGTTGGCATTGCTCCCTTCAAAGATGAGGCAAGTAGAGTCCATTCTCCCAGCTTCCTTGTTGTACCTCAAATGAAACATTAAATCACTTGGAATTTTAAAGATTGTTGTGCTAATAACTTTAGGGGTATCAGAGAGGGCATCTTATCAGATGTGCCCATGTCTGAAACAGTGACCCAGTAGCTAAAGGGACAACTTAAGACAAAACATGCAGCCAGAGAAGATGAGCTGACCTCTTAAGGATGGATATTCAAGGGAGTTCCAGAAGCTCAAAGTGGCCACACCTTTGAACAGATGACAGTATGTTTAGTTTTAAGTCATCGAAAAACTCTGATTTTGCGACTGCTCATCTGTGAAAACCACCACAGTTGCTTTCAATTTTCTTGAACCCAAACACTGGAAGGCATTCACGCTCTGCCCAGACCGGGAGGCACTGCTGCAGTAAATGGTGGACGGTGGACCTTCGCCGGGCGTACAGGGCTGCGGACCTTGAACTCCACTGGTTGGGAAGCAGCTTGCCTACCCCGGCAACTTGCTCGTTTTATTTCATTCAGGCTGAACTTGGACTTCATCCCTTCCTAGAGCCACATGTAAGTCTGGTTTATGGGAATTGCCGTGTGATCTTTTGTAGCGGATAAAAGGGATTTTTGAGGCTAGAGGCTAAACTCTACGATATAAAGGCTAAGCTTGTGGAACATGAATTGGGAACATGAACACTGATTCACCTCCATAAATAAGTTTTATGTGGGGCTATGTAGAGCCTCTGGTTACAGGCCAGTTTCCTCACCTCAATAAAGTCCTCCATAGAAATCCACCTAAAGGCAGGAGAGGTCACCCAACGGGGACAGAGGAAGGAAACAGCTTCAAATACAGAGTTTACTGTCCCAAGATTTAAGGTTATGCCCTTCTATAGTTTGGTATAAATCCAAGTTCTCATTTACTCGCATGCCATGAGAACCTCACAGGCATCAGGCATATGCACTTGTCAGCGGACCAAGGAGGACCGGTCTGGGAAAGACAGAAAGGGTGCAGCGAACATATATAGACAGTGGAGAGCAACATGGAACAATTAATCGTTGAGAAGAGCCAGGACAATCAAAATGTTGAGTATAAAGTCCAAATAGGAAGGGGAGGATAAAAATGGATAGAATACGCAGCAAGGTTAAAAGGTGACGAGACAGGTTGGAAGCTAAACGCAGTCAGCTGAAAAGACTGAGCTTCGGTGAATAATTTAGGCTAAAGTGGGGGTCACAGGGAGGCTCCCCGTCCTTGGAGAACAGTGTGTGTTTTGTTAATAATGTCTAATAACAACTTAAAAGTGCCACAGGGCACTGATTCAGTGCGGAGCCCCTGAATCATTTGGCGTTACCTGACCTAGGACTGCTAAACAGCTCACCTCGTGACCTCACAGGGAGGCTTGCCAGGCTGGGCGCTTTCCCCAGATCTATTTCTGCCTCCTCCCTCACTGGTGCAACCTAAGTCAATGAGTCTGACTTAGCAGTTTGGCTTTTCCAGAATCTCCCACCTCCAGGCCATTCTACAGCCTACTCCATTCCCAGGTTAACTCGAATCATGTCATGGCCTGACTCAGAAATCTGCAACAATTTCTCTCCAGTTTCTCAGAAAAATATTTAAACTTAGTATGCATCATTTTCTCCCTCCCACCAAAAACCATGCATTACACCCAATACATGTTGAGCAAATTTTTATTTTTTTATTTTGCAGCCATGATTAATTTTCAAAGAGAAATTTATATGACTAGGGAGAAGGAAGACAAGAATGCCAAGTGCTGACTTTGACTTTAGCAGCTTCCTTGCTACAGTAAAGTCCTGTCTTCTGTCCGGCTACTGAAGCCAGCTCACCACCCAGCATTACTGAGGTGCCGGCCCAGTAAGGACATCTGGGGCTTTTCCTACTGGTTCTCGGGAAAAGATGAGAATCTTTGCAGTTCAATTCCATTGCATACCAGAGCCACCCAGATGTTCCTGCAATGCATGAAAATAGTGTAATTCCAATGTAGCCCTATCATGACTGGAAATAAGAGGTAGCCCAGAGTGCCTGGTGACGATGTTCCATAGATGAAGGAATAAATGCAAACCTGTAAATCTATAGGACGGTACCTATGCAGTAAAGGGTTAACTCAGCAGGGTCAAGGCGCTCAAATCCTGCACATTCTAAACAAAAGTGGCCTTTCCAAGCTCCTGGGAGAGAATCTCAAAGTCCTTGGAATAGCCTCCATGATGAGAGTCTTTGTATGGGCCTTGGGCCCCACTGGAGAGTCCATGCTAACAATGTCATACATATGGGGGTGGAGGGGGCAGGGCCTGAGCCACATTGTATCAGTTTGATCTCTGAAGAAGCTGAGGGGTGAGTAAGATCATCCACATGGGTGCTCTGTGCCAAGGTGATGATCCCCAATCACAACCCTAAACGCTAAGATTCAGGTGAGCTGCTCTGATTGACAATGCTCTGTAGGTGTTACTGCACATTGTTAGTGGGCGAATTAAGTGCTGTCCCTACAGCCCCACTGGGAGAGCAAGCAGAAATTTGTGTCTGGTTGCTCCTGGACTCAGCCTTAGGCCCCTTCTGACTTTGCTGATTTTAACCTGTATGTTTTCACTGTCATAGATCATAACCATGATATACCAGCTTATCATAGGATACCTGTGAGTCCTTCTAGCAAATCCTTAAACCTGAGGATGGACGTGGGATCCCTGACGAAATACCTCTTAGTGGCTTATTCGGAGTTAAGGGGAAGTCTAAGAGCAACAAGGTTATCTGAGGCGTATTAAAGGGAACTGTAACAGCATGGTAATTACATTTGTATTGATATTTTACCATATGGTCTCTTTTGATCCTCCCAAAACTCTATGAAGCAAATATTCTATTCATCTTTTTAGATGAGAGACAGTATTTGGTTTTTTTATTATGGAAAAATGACCTCAAAACTTACTAGATTAAAACAACAAACAAGACCTCAGCTGACAATTTCTGAGTCTGGAGTCCCAGAGAGGCTTAGTGGGGTGACTTTGGCTCCCGGTATCCCATGGGGTGAAGCCACGTGGGGCTGCATGATATCGGAGAGCCTCGACTACAATTCCAGGCTGTGCTTCTGCGAAGACTCACTGTAATGGCTCTTGGCTGGAGCCCTCTGCTCCCTGGTGGCTGTTTGTCTGGAGTCTCAGTTCCTTCCATGTGGGCCTCTCCACAGGGTTGCCCGAGTGACCTCAAGACGAGGCAGCTGGCTTCCCCCAAAGCACATGCTGCCTGAGACAGAAACTGCATTTTCTCCAACTTAAACTCAAAGGTGACCTCCCATCATTTCTGCCATACACACTGATCACACTGACGAAACCCTGTCCAGTGAGGAGGTGGGTCACACAAGGGCCCATGGAGGGCCATCCCAGAGGCTGGCCACCTCCGCAACCGAGTCGTCAGCTAACAAGGGTAAGGTGGCACTGGGAGGGGCAGAGCCAGGAACCGAGTTCCCGCCTCTGATTCCAGATCCCTTGGCAATTCCCCGCAATTGAGCCACAAGCATTCCTTCGGACTGTAGGGGAAGAGAAGCAGAGAAGAAGCTAATTTAAGCCTTGCCTCTCAGCTTTAAGTAAATATTATCTCATTTTATACATCAGAATTCAGGCTCAGAGAAGTAACTTTGGTCTAGTTTTATGGAATAAGGCTAAAGAGTGAAACCTAATTTGTAATGACTTGAAGTGTTTCCGTATTCTATTACTCTTGCCTCTGTATCATGTTATAGGAGCAATATATAACTAAACTAAATCACCCATCTTACTCCTCCACTCCTCTACTTCTCATTACTGTTTCTCTAATCGGAGATGTCAATGACTGTACTACTAGGAAAGAATGCTGCTGATTAAGTTATGAATCAATGCTTTAATGAATGTCCTGCATTATTCATGAATTGGTCATACTCGACTCTCATTGCCTTGATTTTTTTTTTACATCTCTCCAGAGGAACTGGTCAATTTCCCCTGTCTTCAATTGTATTGTCTGGAATCTAAAAGGCAATCTTTTTGTATATGTATCATTAAGAAAGTATAATATAGCTTCATTATTTATTTGTCAATATTTTCTTTCTTTAATCCTTTGCTTTGCCAAAAGAAAAGAAATGTATATTTTTAGTTATTCTGCCAGCAACAAATGTTCATCTCACTAAGAGCAAATGTATGCCCTGCTGGAGTTTTTGTGCCTTTTTTGCTGACATACCAACTTTTCATTCGTTGCCAATTAGACTTGACCTGCAGGCAGAATAATGCACATAACAGCAAGTAAAGAGAAGCAAAAAATTAAGAACAATGACGGCTACATTGTGCACAGCTATCTGTCTGGGACTGGTGGTAAGATGTCATCAGTTCTACAATGAAAGTTGATTTCTAATGCACTAAAGTGTGAAAGCCCGACTGCCTTGGAATCAGTGAAATTCTATCACTGGCCAAGTGTCTACTGTAATGGTGGTTGTCCGGGACACGACTTGGTTAATTTCAAGGTGCAATTCACTCTAGCTAAATCCAAATCAGGCCTCTTTCACCTCCCTTCTTACACCTTCGAGCAACTCTTCTGTTATATTATGTTTAGGCTCTCCCAGGAAGAAGTGAAAAACCAATTCAAAATACTAAGCCTAACATCCGAAAGAGAGCCAGCGATCAAAGCAGCTTCCGGCAATGCAGGCCCCACCAACAGAGCCTGAGGAGGCTCGTGTGGGCAAAAGGGAAAATGACAGCAATGGTCTGCACAGCGAGGTCTGGCAAATGCAGCAATCTCAGTGAATGTGCGTCAACTCTCAGAAAAAGGTCAGGAATGGGTTTTGAGCTCTAATGGAGTGAGATGGGCCGAGTCGCCAATGCCATGTGTCATTATGTCACCTTGATACAGACGCAACATTGAGGAGACATCTTTCGTTTCTTTTATGGGCATTAGTTTACAGTTCAGCAGTGTCCATTTTAGACGCAATTCGTGTTAACCTCCCATTGGCTGCCATAACTAATCACCACAAGCTAAGTGGCCTGGCACAACTCAGATTTTTATCTTGCTGTTCTGGAGGTCAGGAGCCTGACATGGATCTTACTGGGCCACCATCAAGGTGTCAGCAGAGCTGGGTTCCTTTCTGTGTCTCTGGGGGAGAACACACGTGCTGGCCTTTACCAGCTTCTAGAGGTCATCCTCATTCCTCGGTTCACGGCTTCCTCTCGCCGTCTTCCAGTCTGCAACGCTGAATCCGCCCGCGCCTTTCTGCTGCAGTCCCAGCTCCCTTAGACTCTTCTTCCATCTCCCTGGGCCCTTCTGAGGACTCCTGTGATTACATATAGCGGGCCCACTCATCTAGTGTTCAGATCCCTTTTTAAGGTCAGCTGATCACTAGCTATAATTCCCCTTTGTGATACAACCTAACATATTCCCAGGCGTGGGGATGAGCACATGGGCATCTCTGGGGGCCAATATTCTGCCACCCCACTGCTTTTACTCTTAAAGTGGTTTCTTATTCAAATTATAAAGTCATTTCAAATTTTTTGAATTTATCTTAGAGTGCTAGAGATTTTAGGCTCACTGATTTCACAAAGCATAATTTTAGTATTCACTGCTGGTTTTCTGGAAGGCCCCAGGACTGGGTTTTAAGGTGGAGATTGGAGTTTCTTTTCCACTATTGGCTTTCTGAGGTAAACCACATCAGTCCTCTGACTGGTGGTTTCCTGCTCCTAATGTGCAGACGATTTCACATTTTCTACTCACCTCGTGGAGTTATGATGAGATGAGCAAATATACATTCAAATATTAATTCTCATTGCTATACGAATATGAGACAATGTAGCAATGAGCACTAATGTTGGCTATGATAATTTAAGTATTCCAATTTAACTACTAGTTCCTTATCACAGAGCTTCAAGACACGAAACGTTATAGGAGCTAAAGGCCCGTGGGAAAATGTCTCCTGCGTTTTTAAAGAATAAGCTATTGCATAAGAATGGCATTTGCTTCATGAGTAAGCGTTTTTAGAGAGCCCTGAAACTCCTGTAATCTCCAGGGTGCCTCATCGGCAGGGGATTTGGTTTAAAATAGACCGTAGGCCATCTGTAGGACAGATGTCAATTGCGGGGCAGTTGCGATTGGCTGTATCCTCCGCCTTCTGCAGGTGGCGCGTTCTTTCCCTTTCCATACCTACAATTGCATCGGAAAGGGGACTGCTGCTTATTTAAGTGTGAGGATGCACGTGGCAGGCCAGGGCCCACGTTGTCAATTTAAGGGCACACTTTCATTTTCGATGCAATTAGCTGTCTAATTGAGCATCCAAATTTAGCAGTGCATTTGCATGTGCAATTAATTATGATTTAGAAGCACTCTACGTTAATGGTTTCTTTTCCATTCTCTACAAATGTAATTACTGAAGGATGGATTGAGTTCGGAAATCATTTGGGGAAACATCTCTGAGCCCTCGGGGCCCAGAGCTGTAAGTGGTAATAGTGACATCAGAACACCATGCCCAGAGGCATGAGGCTGAAAAGGAAGCAATTTTGGAAATAAGGGCTGTCCAAGAGGACCAGATTGCTAATTTGGGTATATAGCAATCATTTTCTGGCTTACTGGAATTAACTCAAATTATAGTCACCATATGAATTCACTTAGAAAAGAAATAAACCCTGCATTTGCAAAAGTAAATTTCAGAGGAGGGGAAAAATCACACTGAAAAAAATTCTGAAAGGAAACAATAATCTTAGTAATCCATAACAAGGTCAGTTTACAAACACTTGTATCATTTTCTTAATTAAAGAAAGTTAAAATATAACCTTAAAAAACTGAGATTGAAGTCAGATTAGGAGGCGGTAATAATTAGTAGAAAACCAACTGCAAACACATACATTGGAGAAAATGCTATAAAAATTCTGAATAAGTAGACCCCACATCCTTTGCATTGCTGAACACCTGAAATATTCTGCTCTTGTTTCCTGAGGAAAAAGAAAACATCAAGCATTTTGCTAACAGGAGATTTCTATAAATGTAATGCCCAGAGGTTTGCTGTGGAAGACGTAAGTTCAAGGACCATCACAGAAGCTCTGTCTCCTCGCTCCCACAGAGCACAAAGACTGTGAAAGATACGGGGACACTTGCTCGGGTTTATCTCCAGAAGCCTGGTTAGGAGGGAGTCTGCCCTCCTTGCTGACTGCTGCTGGAGGGAGAGTGGTCAGTGCAAAAGGACAGGCCATTCGGAAAGGCAGAGAAGGGGAGCAAGGGCAGGAAGACTGTGTGAAAGAAAAATTCTCACCCATTATTTATTTGTTTCTATTGTTCAAAATAAATTGTTTGAAAATTTTATTTAAAATTGTATTTCAAAATTAGCTACTGTTTTCTATGCTCCAACTTAGAACTGCACATTCTTTCTGCCTAAATATGCTCTTGAGACCCAGTGGTTTGGAGTTCTGTTATTTTGAAGTATGATGCCAAACAGTGGAGGAAAGAATATGAATTTTCTGTACCATTAGAACCCACTGGTTAAATGACTATTGGCATGAAAATAAACTGTTTCTCAATACTTTAGAACTGAAATATACTAAATAATATGATTTGTATGATTTATGCCTAGACTTTCAAAGATGGGGGATTTCTACAGGACGCCTTAAAGTTTTAGCTTGGTGTTAGTGAGAAATGAATTTTTTAGGCCACTGAGTTGGAACTGTTTCAACTACCTCAGTGATTTGCCAACAGCATCAAGCAGCGGGAGGATGCCTAGTGGTCTCTAACCACCCAGAGATGAGGGATAGAACGAAAAAGGACAGACAAAAGGAGAGAGGGAAGGAAGGGGAAAGAGAGGAAAGGAAAGAGGGTCAACATGTACGAAGCAGCTTCATTCTCTAACCCATGGGGTCACTGTTGAGCATGCATACGTTCACAGAACTGGCACAGAGCATACGCTTTCATGGGGTTACACCTGGCCAGGCAAAACTGTTCCTTCTCTTCTCTGCTCTTTCCCATGTAGGAGCAGCGTAGCTCATCACGCTGCTGTTCAATTCCAGTCCCATGGAATACGTTGCTACCAGTTCAGTAGTCCCTCAGGAAAAGACAGAACTTCAGGAGTTACAGAACCATCCCGGTTCCGAAGCACCTGCTCTTTGTTCTTGTGTTTCCGTGCTCATCCCAAGCACCAAATCGTTCAGTAATCGAGCCAAAGGGCCTCACCCACAGCAGGCTCACTCTTCAAAGTTTCAGATGGAAAGCTGAGATCAAGCGTGTTCATCCTGGATTTTTCTTGCTGGGAAGATGGTTAAAATCTGGGAGTAAACTGGGATCATATGGGGAGAAATTGGGCTTTTGGGGCTCAATGAGGGATTGAGTTTATTGGAAATCTGGGGAAATGAATAATCCCCCTCTAAAATTCCATTATACTTGAAACTTAACAGTCTAAAACTGTTGCATATTTCAAGCTGTCTGCTGAGCGTGGAAGCTTTATGATTCAGATTAATCCCTGGCTACTGTCTCCACCCCCATTGTTTTCTTTATTAGGAAGCAAAGGTTCCCATATGTTTCCTTGTAAGACAGAATGACTCAGGCGTTTTATATTTAAGGCTCCCTTGGATGGCTGTTTCAGATTTTATACGCTGGTACAAGAGCGCCGCAATCGACTGTGACACCGTCTGTTGATGAAATGTAGAGAATGGCCCTGGAGACAGTGTTTTATGTTCTGGTTGAAAATATGCAGAAAATCTGAATCTGTTCAATGCTATTATTAGCCAGTCTCCCTCAAGTGGGCACTTTTTCTTTATCCAGCACTAAATCTAATCAAATAACAGAAGTGATGAGATCGCCTGGATGGATGTAGAGGTCAGGTGCATGATGCTTGTCTTCCAACAGTCCTCAGCGACCAGCAGCGTATGTACAAGAGCTCACGGGGGGCACCGAAAGGAAGAACTAGGAGAGAAATTCCCCCTCCCTGCCAACCCCCCCTGCTGCCACAGGCTTCTCCCTGCCAACCGTGCCTTCAGCACACGCGGTGAACCTTGTCTGAGGTATAGAGTCCCTGCAGGCCTCCGAACACCAGCACAGAAAACTGGGTTGAGGAAAATGTACTTGACCATCATTATTTTCATATATGAATTTTTGAATGCTTTTCATCAAGAAGTCTTAGTATCATTCGCCCGATCAAAAGGTTTGACTCTTGTGAAAAACAATTCTAAAAAAACCCTTTGAGAGTCATTCTTCATTCATGATCTAAAAATCCATAGTTGACAAATCCCATAGATTCTGCTCTCTAAATAAGTATTATTTCTGTCCTCTTCTAATTTCTTTATGAAAGCTTAACAGCTCCAGCTGCATATGGTATGCATAATTAATCACCTGCACTCAGTGCACCTTCCCCATTATCTGTAAAACCATTGTCCACACCAGTGTCCACGTAAAACATTGCACCGGACACAGTTAAACAGGCGAGGAAGACTTTGTTCCGGACCATTGCGATAGGAAGGAGAGAATGCACTCTGCAAAAACGAAAAGCTGGAGAATCTTTAAGAGACTGGGCTGGAGCAATTGTATGACTCCTATGTTTGCCAATTGACCTTACCCAAATAAAAAGCAACCTCTCTCCTAGCTTCATGACAGGAAGTAGTTTTACAACGTGGAACAAGTAGCTCAAGGTAGTTAGGTTTCTACCTCTCACAGAGACTGGGAGAGAGGGGGGTGATCTTTCTTGGTGCTTACATTTCAAAGGGACAGCTCCTAGGTCCTTGAGAAAGGTATTCCCCAGGTTGCAAATTGCCAAGAGGATTTTAATGCGATTCATATACATGTCATAGGAACAGAGAAAGAATTTGCAATGATAAGTTTTCTAAAGTAAGTACTCTAAGAAAAGGGAGGTCAGGAACTTGTACATGTCTCATGCCATCCTATGAGTTGGCTCCGACTCCTGGCAATCCTACGTCCACAATATCCTGTCCTCAACAGTCCTGCCAGCTCCTCTACACTCATGTCTGTGGCTTCTCTTATGGAAGCAGTCCATTTCATGCTTGGTCTTCTTCTCTTCTTGTCCCTTTCTGTTTTTCCTGGCGTTATTGTCTTTCAGAAAGGATCCTACCGTCTCATGATTTGCCCAAAGTAGGGCAGCTTCTGTTTTATCATTTTGCCTCCCATGATGTTTAGGCTTAATTTGCTCTAGAACCACTTGTTCATCTTTCTGGTGGTCCAGGGAATCCGCGGGGCTCTCTTCCAAAAATGCATTTCCAGAAATCTAACATTCATTCAATCTAAAAAAGACTTTAAGACCTTGGTCACAGGCAGTGAAGGAATCTTTCTGAAATACAAATATGAATAAATTAGTTCCCTGTTTAAGAGTCTTTGATTTCTGTACTTATTTGGTAGGATGAACCTGAAACTTCTAACATGTCCTACTGATGGGGGAACTCAAGAGTTGGCGAATTATAGTTTTAGGTAATGGTTTATCAGCTTGGTGGCTAACACAGCGAAAAAGACATTGTTTCAGGACATGAAGGTATGGCCCACCCTGACTCCAGGATGTTACAGAGTGGACCTGGGGGTTACAGGGTCCCTCTGTCACTGTGGATTCTTTGCCCGCCTCCAGGGAATTGGAACGATGGCTCTCAGTGCCAGAGTTTGGTCAAAACAAAAGGAACTGTTTATTCAAAAGTTATACAGGTTTAGAGTAATGACTTAATGGTGCCATTAAATACTCAAAGCCCCTTAAAACACCCATGAACACACACAGTCCTTCCTTCTGCCTTTGCCCTGGCAGGCCAGTCTTGGGTACCATATCTCTAGGGGAAAAAAATAGAAGTCCTCGGCTCACTTCTCCTGGTTCCTCGCAGTCATCCGTGCTCAGCTGGCAGGCCTCCCATGATTCTCATCTCCAGCAGCTGTGTCGCCAGAATCTCCAGTTCTTAATTCAAACCCACATGGCACCTTCTCAAGCCCCACCAGCAAGAGTCCTTTTGCCCCTTCCCCTCCCTGCAAGGTCTGGAATTGTCCCTCTCCCTAGTCCTGCATTGTCTCTCCTGTATTCTAAGCCACGTAGTAAAGGGACCCCCCAAAACCACATAGTTCCCCCCAAACCACGTGGTTCCCCACCCCCATGGCTGCCGCACCTGTGTTAAATCCCAGTGCAATCTTCTCCTGCAGCCCTATTTCCAACTCCTCCCACAATCTGATATACCTGCCACCACTTCCATATTTTTCCAGCCTTTCTGGGCTGCCACAGTTAGTCCAGGCAGGTGTGGCTCCAAGCGTGAAGCGAACCATCTCCAAGCTCTCATACACTCTCTGTAACCAGGGGGAGCTGCCTCCCAGTTAGTCATGGATCGAAGTCACTCCCATCTCTCTGGCTCAAAGCATGACCTCGGCTACTGAACTTATCCATGAAGCCAGCCAGCTGTTGTAGATATGCAAAATAACCATTTTTGCAATCAGATATGAAGCTGTCCAACTGTCGACATGCAAAATAACTCTCAATGGCTCTGCTCCACGTGCCCCATCTCCCAGTTCAGACTTGTGAGGGTGAGGATATCCTATATTTTTATAATTCCTGGATACCCCGAGTTCTGGACCCTGTTACAAATCCCTCTTTGGGGGGTCCCTGGCTGCACTCTGTTACAAGGAGACCGCAGCAATGCCACCTTTGTGCCCCAGGAGGACTGCGAGCAATCAAGACGGTATCTGAGCCATTGTGCTTTGATGAGAGAGATTTGGGGAATGCGGGCTTTTCCAGTTTCCCTCCAAGACCTTTTTCATCATGGAGCCCTAACGGCCTTTCTGTGCTCTGTGCTTTTGGGGTATTTGCAACCCTATAAACACAGCCTACCTTCCTTGACCCTGTGTCCTCACGCCATCTCGTAAGCTGTCCTTTCTATCAAGGACACGTTTTCCTACTTGTTTGCCTACCATGCTCATATCCCATCTTTGAAGCCTGTCTTCCCTGAAGTTACTTATGCCCCCAGCTGACCATGATGCTACTTTTCCATAATTCTAGCCTGGACTTACAAGATTGTGTTTTCACGAGGTTGTGGGAGCTAAAAAATGTTCGTACTTTTCCTCCCACCTTCTGAGTTCTTCTGGCTGGGCTAATAACCAAATTAACAGAGATAGATGAACAAGAGAAAATCCAAGTCTATCCATGAAAATTCCAAATACAGTGAACATTTCTATCCACTAGGTCTGGAAGATATTTTTGGACAAAGGAGAAAAGGGGGGAGTGGGATATCAGATTTCAGAAGGGAGAGTGGACGATTTACCGGTAGTTGAGGAGGGGTGGAGCATACAGAGCCAGGAAACCCTTGCTAGTTGACTCAGAAACAGTGGGACACACGGGGTGTCTAGCTAACAGGCCCCTGCCTGAAGCCCTCTTGTTTGCCGTACTTAATATAAATTAGGGTAAGGCAGCATCCGAAAACCTCCTTCCTGAAACTGGTTTCTCCGTCTGCATCTCGAGGGCAGGCAAGGGAGCAAGGTCAAAGCTTCTTTCTGACATCCCCTTTTCTATTTCAATGTCTTTGGTTATATTTTGCTTGCTTGTTTGTTTAGTTGCTTAGGTTCCCGTTAAAGGT
>PVKM010018250.1:0-25169 GCA_004027735.1 Carollia perspicillata
TAGATTAATAGTTACGTGGCTAATAAGTAGGATAGAGTTCAAAGGAGGGACAGATGCTTTTGACCATAAGCAAAGCTTCAGGTAGGGGGAGTATGTGCCCTGGACTTTGAGGGGCAGATGGGATTCTAGTGTTTGTAGGTTTTCTGCCAGCACCTGTCTTTCAGATATTTCTTTGACTGTCCTGAAGACTAATAGCCAGAGTAAGTTACAGGCATTTAAGCCACCTGGAAAAAGCATTGATTATTCTCTATAAAACTTAATTACAAATAACCTAAATATTATTGACTAAAATAATTTTTGTAGTGTCAAGCACTAAACTCTTGTATTTTTTTCCAGTTTGCCAGTACTGCTAAATATATGAAGAATACGCCTTATGTTAATGAGGTATCAAGTGATGAAGCTCTCCTGAAAAGATATAGAAAAGAAATAATGGATCTTAAAAAACAGTTAGAGGAGGTATGTGTGAACCATGTATTTCAGTCAAGAGCGGGAAAGAAAACAGAATCGAGATGCCTAAATGCTCAGAAACGATCATATCTGAGTTATGCAACCTAACTTTAAAACAGTTTTCAACTAAGAAGAAATCAACTCAAAAGTTTTGGTTTAATTTACTATGAACTGAAAGATTTAGTTTCTTGAAACTATTCTGGATTCCACTTTTCATTTCCAAAGGGCAGAATTCGAGGTTTTGAAATGGGCCAAGTAGAGATAATTTTTCAGAAGTGTCACAATAGAGGGAAATAGGTTAAAAAGAGAGATCAGGTATGGTTACTTAAAACTACTTTCTATAGTTCCATGTTATCTTGAATTCCTCTTCTAACCTTGCAAGAGCAATCTAATAAAATAGTATAATCACTTGTCACTGTAATTGATTTGTTTTAATCATTATGGTCCCCCAGTGATCTTTTAAAAAATGAATTAAAATATCATATGCTAGACTTACATGAACATCTCTTCCTTTGCTATAGGTATTCAGGCCTCTGTTTTTCTGACTTCTCTGCCTGTTATTTATATATTTTAACACAATAGAATTGCTCTGACAGCATTGTTATAATCTTATACATGGCATATGGAGTATGCACATGAGAACTGTATATTTTACTTTATTATACAATTCAGAAATTATTATAATAACTGCATACTGGTTTTCTGTAGATAGGGTATTATTTTATTTCAACAACATTAACATTTTCATGGTTCCCCCAAAATGTATAGTCTATTTTTAAGCTACTTTCAAGGTTTTAAAACCTAGCTATATTTATTATTAACATAACCAAATATTACATTCTGTAGGTTTCTTTAGAGACTCGGGCCCAGGCAATGGAAAAAGACCAATTAGCCCAACTTTTGGAAGAAAAAGATTTGCTCCAAAAAGTGCAGATTGAGAAAATTCAAAACTTAACACGGATGCTGGTGACCTCTTCTTCCCTCACATCACGACAGGAATTAAAGGTAAAATACTTTAAAATACTTGTGAAGTAGACAGCTTAAACTTGGTATATAGAGAATAGAATTGGCATTCCTGTATGTTTCTTCAATAGTTATATATTTTTTATCCTTAATACAGTGTATTCAAGAAACCCAGAACTTTTTGTGTATTTGCCTGTACATCAACAACACCTAAGAGATTCGTTGAAAATACCAACTCCTGATTCCCACATGTAGAGACCCAAATTCAAGAAGTTGGGGATACAGTCAAGCAATCTAGTTGAAATTCTCTTCTTAAGAAATTCGAATGAACTTGATTAGGTGATTGGGAACCACAGATGTCTAGAGTATATGGGCATATTTTCTATTTAGACAAATACTAATCCCAGGAAAATTGATCTAGAATATAAGCCAGCATATTTGATCAAAATTCTGCTGCATATCTGTTATCCAGTAGCTGTTTGGGGTAAGTGTCATGGCTAACAGCGGCCTCTGGAGCTGCCTGTATTGGAATCCCTGTCCTGTCAGTCCCTAACTCCTGACCTTGAGCAGTTTCTTAAATGCACTTTGCTGCAGTTTCCTCATCTGTGGAGCAGCTTGATCCCCACCTCCTAGGACTGATGTAGGAAGTAACATAGAATGTGCTTAATATTCCACAGAGCAAATCCTCAATACAGGTGTGCTATTAAGATTATTATTCATAGACATTATGTTCAAATCACCATGCTAGGTATAACAGAAGACACTCAAGAGCTACATGTTGACTGAGTGATCAGTAGGAAGTAGCCCAATGGAAGGTAATAGGGATGAGTGGTTCAGAAAAACATCTATGTGTACAACATTTGTGAAAAAAATATATTTCTTGGACTTAAAATGTTCCGGTGGCAGGGGTATTTTAAACCACATTGAAGTCTTTTGAACGTTGTATTATGCTATAGACAGGAAAAAGTCTTGTAGGTAACATGATCGGAACTGCATTTTAGAAGGGTGTAGCTGCTGTGCCCATCACATTGATTGGGCCTCTACAAGGATGTGGCCCTGGAGATGGAAAATATTGGATAGATTGAAGAGTTATTGGGAGGGAGAGTCAACAGGTCTTTGTGATTGTATAGATATGGGAGACAGGAAAAGGGATAAGGCAGTTTCCGAAATGACTCGTAGGCATTGCTGGGCTTACTAGGTAGCTAGTAGCAGTATTCGTTGAGTTAAGGAACACTGAATGAAGAACTTCTCAGTGCTTAACTTGGGACATCTCCAGTTTAAGGCGTCAGATAGTTGAAAATAAAAGTGTGCTAAAGTAAGGTGAAATATCTGAGATGGAGATACCCATTTGGGCAGTAGCTACTACAGATCCAAATTAAAGTCTTGGGAATGGATGAGCTTGCCTTGGGAGCCTATTGAGAATGCAAAGAACAGATGGCCAAAGACAAAACTTCAAGAAACAACAACTTCGTAGGTAAAGACAGAAAAGAAGAATCCATAAAGCAGCCCAGGTTAGCTCTGGAATTAAGGAAACCGGATGCACGTGGTAACGAGAAGAAGAGACTATTTCAGAGAAGCAGTGTGTCACATTCTCCCAAAAAGTTAAATAAGATATATACAGACAAAATTTTTTTTTTTTGGTTTTAGAAACTAGAAGCTCATTTGAAAAAGCAATTTGTGTTGTGTGTTGGGATTGAAAGCCACTTTGCAGTCGGTTGAGAGTTGACATGCCCCAAAGGGATGGGATCTTAAATACAGCAGAAGGGTCTGGCCTTAGGTAAAGGGAGGAACACCTGTTCATTACAACAAGCACAGAAAAGGATAGACATCAGTACAAGTAATGCTTTCATAGATTTGGGCTTATATTTTCTTTGTGAAATAGGAGGTTTACTTTTTCTGTTATGGTGGCAGAAGATGGTAGAGACACAAATTTGCAGACATGCTAAGTATTTGAAATAGTTTAGCCTTTGTAAGGAATGGAAAAGAAATGCTGGCCAGCAGCATTCAGGACCCAGGTGATGTTGGCAGCCAGTCTTTCGGCTCTGTAGTTCTGACAGTGTTCAGGAGACTGATAAAGGCTCAGGCGGTAGTGTAATTCATTTGAGTGTGCACTGCTTTGAGATAAGTGTATGGAACAGAATGGTCATAGAATTTGAGGCCGTTGACGCCAAAACATGATTGAAGTGATCATCTATGGAATCAAAGATGATGGGATGAGAACCCAGAGGAAGCTGGCAAGAGGAAAGTAGTGAATGAAGGGAATAGAGGTCCCTCTTAATCTAAATAGCTAAAATGAGATAGACTGAAACAGTGAGGTGGAAGAATGGGAACTGTAGATACAGCAGAAACTCTAGCTTTATGACTTTCAGGTAATGACAAGGTCCACGACTGAGTGTAGGTGTGACTGGAGTTGAGCTGAAGGTCGTTGGAGTCGAGGATTTATATGACTGGGCTTTGCAGAGCAGGCTGTAGAAAGGGCTGGCCATTTCAAGCAAAAAGGTATTACGTGGTAGGAGCATGAAAGTGTGCAATTATACAGATATACATCTGCATTATACAAATATCTGTAGTACACAGAAAATCAAGAGGCAATGCACTGGAGTGGTTAGTCGGTAGGCTCTGAAGCTATAGGCATGGGCTCAGCCACCAATTGGGTGTAAGATTGTCCATGAGATCTTCACACTCTTTAGACGCCCCCCGCCCCAGCTTCTCCATAAAATGGAAGTGTTAAGAGAGGACTGAGAGGATCAGATACAAGAGACAATGCTTATACTAACAAAGGGACAAGAGGAAAATGGCAGCCAAGAAATATGAAAAAAACACGAACAGGAGATGGGCAGAGGAAGAGAACCCAGCAAATCAGAGTGAGTGATGAGGACAGCTAAAACTGAGTGGGATAAAAACCAGGAGACAGAGATGTCTCTGAGGTATGAGGAAGAAGGCAGTGTAGAAACAAAGAAAATGGTAGATAAAGAGAAGGAGTCGAGAGGTTTATTTTCTATTTTTTTCTTTACTCAAAAAAACAAACAGGCTTGAGCATTTATAAAGCTGAGAGAAAGGAGCCTAGTGAAAATGACATGTGAACAGATTATTGAGGGAGCAAAGTTCCAAGGGAGAAAGGAACGCATGGGATTAGGAACACCAGTGGCGGCATCAGCTTTACCGAGCTGGAAGAGAATTGGCATTGTGAAGGGTCCTGCGAGAGACTTCACACCTGAAGAAGATTCAGATGAGCTACCTGTTTGTCCCTTCCCAATTCGAGCTGGGTTCCCAAATGTGCTTTGGTAGCTCTGGTGGAGGCCGCTGCACTGTCCGGCCTGCACAATACCAGACTACTTATTTTAAGGGTTGTGAAGTGAGCCAATTTTTCAGTTAAGTCCCAAAGAAGCTTGTAAGTAAAGATTCAAATTTAAAAATAAAATTTAAATCATTTCATCAAATTTACTATGGGCTTAAACACTGATTTGAAAATAATAGCAAATCTACCAAGTCAGTTGTGTTTAAAAATGGAAACTAGTTCCTTTGTTATTATGTGGGTGATGTAATTTTTATTTTTTTTTCCTCTGTAGGCTAAAATAAAACGAAGAGTCACTTGGTGCCCTGGCAAAATTAACAAAATGAAGGACTCAAACTATATAAATGAATTTAACATGCTAACAAATACACCAAAAAGCCTTAAGACTTCTGTAACTTTAGGAGAAATTGATGAATGTGAGTGCTCTTATTTTGTTTTATTTTATTTTATTTCCTTTTATTTTATTTTATTTCCTTTTTATTGATTTTATTGGGGTGGTACTGGTTAACAAAGTTACACAGGTTTCAGGTGCACAGTTCTACAGCACATCATCTCTACACTGTATTGTGTGTTCACCAGCCCAAGTCAAGTCACCGTCCATCACCATTTATCCCCCATCTTGTACCCTCCTCCACCTCCCCTCAGACTGCCCTGCCCCCAGCAATCCGCACACCATTGTCCGTGTTCATGAGTTTCTTCTCTTTTTTAATTATAAAAGTGCCCTACTTTACTTATAACTCAGTAAATGTGTAAGCACATTTAAATAAAGTGTATGTTTATTATGACATATGATCTCATTTATATGTGGCATCTAATGAACAAAATACACTGACAGACAAAATAGACAATACACAAACAAAATACAGGCATGGACACATGGAACAGACTGACAACTGTCACGGGGAAGGGTAGAA
The DNA here is from genome assembly GCA_004027735.1 of Carollia perspicillata. Taxonomy (NCBI): domain Eukaryota; kingdom Metazoa; phylum Chordata; class Mammalia; order Chiroptera; family Phyllostomidae; genus Carollia; species Carollia perspicillata. The sequence goes on from PVKM010018250.1 coordinate 5,620, forward strand.
GAGGGAACTGATAAAAGAAGGTGAAAGGATTAGCCAAAGAAAATACAGGCATGGCCCATAGACACGGACAACAGTGTGGTGTTGGCTGGGGGCAGGGGGCAAAGTAGGGGGAAACGGGGGGCACCTGTAATAGTGCCATCAATAAAAATAAAGTTAAAAAATCAATAATAAGTTTATGTAATTTAGATGTGACTACAATGGAAGTGATAATAAAAATAAATAAGAACGTGAACATTTAAGCTTTCTTTTTCCAGATATCTTAAGAATGGTTCACGGTCGTTAAAGCACATAAGACATATATTTTTATTGTTTTTTCTGTTCTAGTCATTATCCAATTAAATTAATGTTCACATAACATTTGCCTTAAATTTTGCTAATCTTGAAAATGTGGAATTGACACAAGAAATGTTAAAAATTCTGTCTAACATTTTAAGTATTTTTAACAGCATTTTAAAAACTATTAATACTTATAGTGATCAAATCTCAAATACAGAATTTCTTTTTACCTATATTACATTAAGGATTAATTAATTAATTATTACTACTTAAATGATCTTAATTCACAAAATAATACAAATGATCTCATCTGTTAATATATTTTGGCAGTCATACTGTGAACATATTAGCTAATTTGAGTTTATTACATTTGATCAGAATTTTTTTAAATGTTTATTTATTGACTTTAGAGGAAAGGAGAGAGAAATTTAAATTTGTTGTTCTACGTGATTATACATTCATTGGTTGATTTTTATACATGCCCTGCCAGGGCATCTAACCCACAACTTTGGCATACTGGGACGATGCTCCACCCATCTGAGTTACCCAGCCAGGGCCTGGTTAGAATTTTAAAGACAATCTTCATTTTGAGTTTTTGGAAACTCACTGGCATATTTATGGATAAATTTCTTTTCCCCCTAATTATAGCCATCTGCTCAGAGGCTGATGTTTTCAGTAACACCCTGGATATAGTAACTGACATAGAGTGGAATCCAGCAACAAAGCTGCTAAGTCAGGTAACTTAAATGTATTCTATTGAACATCATCCTTTTACTCTTTCTAAAATTCATTTGTTATTGGTGTTTACTGTTTTTGTAGCTCTGACTTAATTTTAGTATCCATTTTGGTTCTAATGAAGGCTTCTTCAGTTGGTAATGGCCACCCCGAGGGAAGCTAAAAACTCTATCAAACATGTATATGGTAGTAGGTAAACTTTGCTTCTGTTGATTACCAGCAGATCTTGATAACTGTGATTTATTTTTTCTGCTTTGCCTTGGAAAATCCCCTGAGGGTGAAAAAGAACGGATATTAAAAGTGTCAAAATTCTCAGGTATAGGATATATCAGGGAGAGGTAATATTGCCAAATAATGAAAAATAAAAGTAAATGTAATATATGGCTTTATTACAACTTTAGAAATAAAGACTCCTATGGTGAGTACCTTAGTAGATTTAGAATCCATGTTAGCTTTCAAGGCTGCTAATGTTCAAAGAAATATTTATAGTACTGTGTGTGTATTTGTTTTAAAAAGTTTCATTTTAATTTTAGAATAAAATTGTAGCCATTCTTGGGAATTATTATTAGCTAACTGCTGTAATTTAATCATAATTAGTTATTATATTTAGTTAGCTATTATTGGTAAAGTGCTTTTGTGTCCTTAAAGTATACTTTAGAAATTCGTTGTTTTTGTAAAATCCTTAGTGGTGTTAGTTTTTGTTTTCTCTGTTGAGTTTGGTAAAACCTATCAACCATTAGAGTTTTAGAGATCAATAAATAATACCTCCATTTCACTTCCTAAATTCAGAGCCATCTGAAAAATAAAACAGGAATCAGACATATGGAAAAGTAAATCATCAGCTTTATTCCTAAGGATCTTAAGGATCTGTGGTCAAATGGACTTCCCATTATGTGCCCTACCTCCTGCTCCTGACCAAACTTTTCCAGTCAGGCAAAGACAAAGCATTTGTTTACGTGATCTTTTTTTTTTAATTCTGCCCCTTTCAAAATAGTCTTCTAATCTTAAGTTAGCTAGTTAACAAAAATGCAAACCCTTTATTTTACTGTGGATCAAGCTAAACTATTAGGATAATATTGAAAAGGAGAATAACCTAAGCTACCGAATGATTCAAGGTTAAATTATTGACCAATCCAATTTTAGTTAAGGAAACAAACATATGATCTGAATTCTTTCTAACCTGAAAATCGGGTTTTGTTTATAATAGGAAAACTTAGAAAGTGAACTGAATTCACTTCGTGCTGATTATGATAATCTAGTATTAGACTATGAAAGACTAAGAAAAGAAAATGAAGACATGGAATTGAAATTAAAAGAAAAGAATGATTTGGATGAATTTGAGGCTCTTGAAAGAAAAGCAGAAAAAGATCAAGAGGTAAGATGCGGAAATCTGAAACTAAACGAAAACAACGCTTTTTAAAGAAGTATCACTCTCTTAAAGATTTATTTGTAAAGTTGAGCTTGAGGATCCAGCTATTTTCCACATGCATACACAATTTAGAGAATTTAAAAAATAATCCATTTATATTGTTTTTAAAATAATTAAATCGTATTTGTTTCACTTGTGCTTATACACAAAAACAAGAAGGAATTCAAAACATCTTTGTGAAAGTTTAGCAGATCTTCCTGTTAATGGATTTGCATTGAAGAAATTTTAATATCTAGCTGAATGTTTTATGTATGTACACTACATATTAATGGAATTTGTTTTCTTCAGAAAGTATTTTACTAAATCAGTAGTTAGAACATTATTAGATTAGCTGGGGAAGCTAATTTTCCATGTTTCTTCTTTTATATAAGAGAGTTATAAAAATTAGTATAACTAATACTAAATAGTTTTAATGGAATTTTTAGAAATGAAACAGATCATTTATATTTTCTTAATGTATAATATTAGGCTCATATTAAGAGAACCTACCTAACTCAGAAACCATGAAACTTTGGAGACTTAAATTGTCCTAAAGATTCAAGACATTTCATAATGCAGAGTCCTTACTTTCAGTTCACAGACACTATGAATTCTTTTGCAGAATTTTTTAATGTGAATTTATTTTTCTGGAACAAGAATCCATGGCTGGTATTATACTTGTGAAGTGATTTATGAATCTCCTGAAAAAAACGAGTCAATGTTTTGGTATAGTTCATTAAAATATGAATTCATTTGCAGATACTTCTCCTATTTCTATATAGATAATCCCAAAGGGACACAGTTAAACTTTTTTCCTCAATATCATTGTTTAGCTTCTCACCCTCTTTACCTTTTTAAAGGGAAAAAAGCCTTCTGTTCCAAGACTATTATTTCTGTTCTACCTACAAATTAAAGTTACTCCTACATTTCACAGGTATTTTATCCAGGGAGGTAAGAGTCGATAAGTTCTCCAGAGTTTCAGTTAATTTGTTTTAAAATTTGCATATTAACAAAATGTAAAATGTCCTGAAAAGAATACTAGACTTCAATCAATAAAACCTGTTTCACTGAGAGGAGATGGTCTAGTGTCATGGTTAAAAGCCGAACTACCTGGATTTAAGCCCCAGTTTTGCTACTGAGTAGCTCACAGATTCAGACCTGGTGTATATTATTGGCATGGTCTTAAACAAGTCACTGACTCTCACAGGGCTTACTTCATGTATATCTCCATCCTTAAGGATAGTTCAGGGGCTCGCTAAAGTCCTTTCTAACTCCAAATTTTCATCTAATTTTGTATATATTTCTTGTTATAAATAATATGACATAAAATTCACTTTGGACATACATGGAGCAATAATTTCTCTAATTTCTTCATATACCATTTATACATGCAATTAGTAATAAAAACTGAAGTCACTGAATTGAATCACACACAAAAAGATCACAAAATAACACAGAATCTATGACTTAAAAATTTACATCTTGATTTTTTTCTCTTTTAACTACTATCTAGGGGGAAAGTAATACTATTCTCTTTAGTTTTACTTGAACACAAACTGAAATTCTCAGCTCTGTAAGGTAACCTGAAAGATTAAGTAATAAAAACTAACTCTAGTCAAAGTCTATTTTACAATATCCATTCCATGTTATACCAAAACCATAAGTCTATGTGCATAATAATTTTATGTGCATACAGTAAAATATGTTCCAAAGTGTGCATTTGGGGGAGAAGTTTAACAAAAAAAAGAGTGACAATCAAATTATGGCCTTAGTACAGTAAGTACCCTGGTTTGCCTGAGGGTTTCATGAAAAATCACCAAAACTGTGGATAATTTTCAAGTAGGAATAATGTAATATAGGGTATTAAAACAGTAAATAACCTACATTTTAGCAGGAAAAATAAGCCAGGACAGGTATCATCATGCTCAGAGAACAAGAGAAATTTCAATGCTCTACCTATTTTAACTTGATCTATTTATATTTAATCTTACAATTTTCACAGCTTGGAGATTTTTGTCTTAAGAAGTTAAATTTCATTTTACTTGCAGCAAATTATAGTTGAAATCTGCAGTGTTCTATGTTGCAGTGGATTAACTTTTGATCATATTGTACATTTTGTCTTCATGCTCAGCATCTTAAACAATGTATCATTTACCAGTGACATGCAGATCATTACAAAAATCACTTAATGTTTTCCTGTTTCCAACACTTAAAATGAAGTGCCATTTCAAATAAAAGTGGGAAGAATTTTTCTTAATGCTTTTAAAAATTACGATTAATTATTTAGTTTCTTATCAGTAGATGCGATTGTCTTGCACAAAATTTAGAAGCAGAAGAATAAGTAAAAGAGCAAATTTAAATTATAACCAATGCAAATGTCTAAAATTTGGCTGAACAAGAGGGTAGCCAGTAATTACATATGGCACTTGAACACTTGAAATGGGCCAATCTGAATTGACTTAAGTATGAAAAAAAGAATTTAAGATATTTTCGTAATTATTATTGATTACATGAAACAATGATAATATTTCTTTAAATAAGGTGCTATTTTGGTAGCTCCACTATATTCTATTGGAATTTGCATTTATAGTTTAGACAGCTGAAAAATATAAAGCAAAAGCATTAACTTTACAGTATGTCCTCTAGAATAAATCAACAAGGTAGTAGTCGATAATCCCACTTATATCTCTATAGCTTTGGTGAACAGTAATAGTGTAAAGGTACCATGGAAGCAACTCTAATCCAAACCTAAATTCTAAATCACAACTCATTAGAAAACTACGCCAGTGTAAAGCCAAGTATAAGTAATGGGAATAAAAAATATTTTAGGATATATACATTTTTTGTACTTACTCAAAATAGAAGTCTATTAGAAGGATATTTTTTTCAGTTTGATTACTACTTTAACTCCTCCAAGTGGTGCATACTAATTTGCTTTTGAAATTATTGTAGCTTTATTAACAGATGACAAATCTCTCATTTGGGTCATGCTAAATTTAAAGTCTCTCGTTTGCTGGCATCCTGGGATTTTCATATGGGCCTTTCATATTTTTTTGTTTGGTTGATTGGGCTTGGTGTTTGATTTGGGTTTTGAGTTTTTTGTTTTGTTTTATACTTTTAAATAATGAGGTGTTCTGTTAACAGCAGCTTAAATAACTGATCTCTCAGTCCCTTCTTACTGTGTTCGGTGATTCTGAAGTAGTAATTCAATACTTTTTTTCTTTGCTTTATTAATTATTGGTTTGCTCTGTTACCTGTTCACATGCTCTTACAGATGCAACTAATTCATGAAATTTCGAACTTAAAGAATTTAGTTAAGCATGCAGAAGTTTATAATCAAGATCTTGAGGTGAGCATTTATGTTGGTATTTCTACTGATAAGGAACTAGAAATATGAAACAAATCATATGTAATTGAACATGATTTCAGAAAATAAACGGAATTATATTTTTTAAATATCAACTTTTTGAATTTTGGTACCTAGCAGTTTAAACTGTTAAATATAAATTATTTGTAATCTCTTAGAATTCAAATACAATTAAATTGTTTTACTCTCTTTTAATTTTTTTAGAATGAACTAAATTCAAAAGTAGATCTGGTTAAGGAAAAGGAAGACCAGATTAAGAAGCTACAGGAATACATAGACTCTCAGAAGTCAGAAAGTGTGAAAATGGACTCATCATACTCATCGGTAAAAATCAGGATTCTTTTGTTGTGTGATCATATTAATATTTATATTATACCATCATTATTATCATCATAGCAAGTGCTTATATTGAGCCAACTGTGTACCGGGCATTGTCTTAATTGTTTTAGGTATAGTATTTTATTTAATCTTGTCAATACCCCTGTCAGAGAGTGAGATAAATTGGGAACATTACCATTTTTGCCAATACAGACCCATTCATAGGGAGTTGAGGATGGCATCCTTTGGATGAATGTAAATACGTTAGTGAAGAGCTTCCATTCAAAATTAGTAATTAAAAAAAGGTTTTAAATTTTTCAATTTCTTTTATATAAATGCAGGCACAAATGCATAGTCAATATCCTCAGATGAGCATTTATGTTCTTGTTAAGTATCTGGAACTATAAAATTAATTGAGCATGTTTCCATAAATGTCATTAATTTCATTTCACTGATAGGAACACATGCTCATTATTATTTAAGTAACTATTTCTAACAGTTTGAGTATTTTTCAGAAACTGTTCTAGATGACTTTAGTTAGTATAAGATTGTGGCATTAAGTAACATTGAATTTCATAGTGAAATTGTTGATTTTTTTTCTATTTGCTACCAATCCACTTGATTACTTCAAGAAAGTATCATTTTAATTCTAGTTTTTAACATCCCTTTTTAAAAGGTAACAGTTTCTAACTTGAATTTTTAAAATATTAGTTTCTGGGTTTTTTTGTTTTTGTTTTTGTTTGAGTTTTTCAGAGTACTCTTTTATTACCTTCTGTTAGTACCTTTTTGTTCATTCTAGTAATGACAAATGACTCTTTTTAAAAGTATTCTCACTGTTCTGAGGCCATGGGTAAGAAAGGTGCTTTTATATAATCTTGGAGAGTAAGATTGATAGTAGCAAGCAGAATTCTTCACTCTTTAAAAATTGTTTATCTCTCATATTTTATTCATTTCATTCATTCATTCATGCATGCCTTCATTTATGCATTAATATTTTGCCAAGGACATATGGTTGAATTTAGGTAAGCTAAAGTCATGTTAACTGCCCCTTCTCTCTACAAATGGGACTTCTGATTTTTTTCAGGTACTTATAGGTCATTTGCATTTCCTATTCACTGGGTTACTTGCTTATATTTTTTTCTTTATTTCCCTATTGAATTGTTTTTCTTATATATATATATATGAATTAATATACTTAATTTTAATTATTAACTACTCTCCTGTCATGTTTTGGAGAGTATAACTTAAAATAAAAATGCCTAGGGAGCCCTGGCTGGTGTAGCTCAGTGGATTGAGCACGGGCCTGCGAACCAAAGGATCAATGTTCGATTCCCAGTCAGGGCACATGCCTGGGTTGCAGGCCAGTTCCCAGCAGGGGACACACGAGAGGCAACCATACATTGGTATTTCTCTCCCTCTCTCCATCCCTTCCCCTCTAAAGAGAAATAAATAAGACCTTAAAAAATGCATAGGGAACTTTAGCATGCTAGCTCTGTGTGTATGTTTTCTAACTCTGAGAAAGTTAGATTCCACTAACTCCTCTTGTCGTGTGTTTAGGAAGACACTGAAGACCTAAAACAAAAGAAACAGACTCTGCTCGATGCTGAAACTGTAGCCCTAGATGCTAAGAGAGAATCAGCCTTCCTTAGGAGTGAAAATCTGGAGTTGAGAGAGAAAATGGTAAGTGGTTTTCGCAGTATTTGTAATAAAGCATTTGTAATGATCAGTATATTTTTGTGAATTTGCAATATTTCTCTCAATAGAAAGAACTTGAAAGTATATGCAAACAAATGGAAAACGATAATCAGTTACATCAAAGCCGGTTGGAGGCAAAAAAGAAAATACAAATTGATCTGGAGAAAGAATTACAGTCTTCTTTTAATGAAATAACAAGACTCACCTCCCTTATAGATGGCAAAGTTCCAAAAGGTATTTTGTCATTTCAGACTACCTGTTTGCAAATCTGACTTTCTGTAAAAATGTACCCAAAGGATTTTGCAATTATATTCCAACGATTAAAAATCCATTGTTCTCTGACTTTTAAATAACTTAATATTAACTTTCATATATTATTTGTATCAATATGTATAAATGTTTCGATGGACTTTAGATCATAAGGGTTAAAAATTACTTCTCAGTTAAATTGGACCTGATCTTGAGAAAACGGTGATTCAGGAACTATTAACATCGATGGTGGTGGATAGACTTTAAGGGAATAATCACTTTGTAGTGCTTACAAGTGTTAAATTATAATGTACACCTATAACTTACATTTTTTAAAAACTACATATTAATTATTAGCTGTTTATCAACATTGGTTCTTTTTAAAATAAATTTATATAATCTGATTAAAAATTTAACTTCATAGTTTAAGTTGACCCAATAACTGCAGACTTTATTTAATTTACCAATAATTTCCTAGATTTGCTCTGTAACTTGGAATTGGAAAGAAAGATTACAGATCTCCAGAAAGAACTGAAGAAAGAAGTTGCAGTGAATGAAGCCTTGCATGAAAAAGTTAATTTGCTCTCAGAATTGACATCTTTACCCTCAGAAGTAGAAATGCTAAGGAAAGAGGTAAAAACATTTTTAAGCAAATAACTCTTATTTTTATGGTAAAATTAAACCAGACAATATACTGTTAAAGGGATGTGACGATAAAAATTTTGCCGTTTCTCAGTCAAATCTTCACTTAATTTAAATGTCTCTTTTTGCAGAAAAAGTTCTTTTCTGAAACTGCTTCATTAGGTCATACATTATTAACATAGCTAAGTATTCCCTTGTTTTCCCATAGATAAATGATAAATCTGAAGAGCTATATCTCATGACATCAGAAAAGGATACATTGTTTTCTGAATTAACTCATAAAGAGAGTAGAATTCAAGATTTACTTGAAGACATAAAGAACACTAAAGATGACCTAGCATCTACCCAGTTGAATTATAAAAGGATGGATCAAGAATTCCAAGATTTTAAAAATCGTCATATTGAGTTTGAACAAAAGTATAACATGGTCCTTGAAGAGAATGCAAGAATAAATCAGGAAGTAGAAAATCTCTCTAAACACAGAAGCCAAGAACTTCAGCAGATTCAAGAGAGATTAAATGAAGTAGAAGAGCTGAAGGAACAATTAGCAAGTAGAGACTCTAGGCTGCAAACTGTAGAAAAGGAGAAAACACTGATTACCGAGAAGCTTCAACAAACCTTAGAAGAAGTAAGAACCTTAACCCTAGAAAGAGACGCCGTCAGACAACTCCAAGAGGGCCTGCAGATTGAGAGAGACCAACTCAAAAGCGACATTGAGGATACTGTGCACATGGTAAGCTTTTGACTGAGTGAATGTTGGAAACTCAGAGCCTCTTTAAAAACATTATGGGAGCCATTGCTTATTATTTACAATCAAGTAGAAACTACAAAATTATGTTTATTGTTTCACCTTATTCTAATGGAAATGGTTTCTTATTTCTCTGACAAAGAACATAGACACCCAAGAACAATTACGAAATGCTCTTGAGTCTTTGAAGCAACACCAAGAAACTATTAACACACTAAAAATGAAAATTTCTGAGGAAAGCTCCAAGAATTCGCATATAGAGGAAAACACAGAAGAACCTAAGGATGAATTTCAGGAAGAGGTAAAGAGTTTTTGTTCAAAGTTTTAATATGTTTATATATGAGCTTTCTTCTTAACCTCAAGCACTTAAGTTCATGATGGTAATTTCAGTCTTATTTATCACTCACAGTGGGAATAACTAACAATAATTCATAAGCTTCACACTGATATCTTTGAGTAACTTGAAATATAACTGCTTACAATCAATTTGAAAATGAAAAGGCAAAACCTAATTATAGCCGAAATATTTATGTCAGATTTTATGTACTAAACTTGTCTAGAGTTTACTATAAAATCAATGTGTGTATCATATTTTTGTCTATTTCTAGGTCTTCGGCCATAATCTTACTACTGAGTGCTTAAATCTCACCTTAATTTATTCTAGGTAGTATGGTTCACTTTTTTTCTTAGATCTTAGGAGAATAAGTGCTTTACTAGTTAATTTAATTAATATACAATAGAGGCTAGGATGCTAATGATGATTTTCTCTTTTTTAAGGGAGGTATGCCCTGGCCAGTGTGGCTCAGTTGGTTGGGCATCATCCCGCAAACCTAAAGGTCATAGGTTCAATTCCCAGTCTGAGCATGTGCCCTCGGTGTGAGTTCAGTCCCTGGATGCATGCAGTAGGCAGCCCATCAGTGTTTCTCTCTCACATTGATCTCTCTCTCTCTCTCTCTCCCCCCCTTTCCCTCCCTCCTTCTCCCCCCTTCCTCTCTCTCTAAAAATCAGTGACTATGTCCTCAGGTGAGGATAAAAAAATAAAGGGGGGGGTAGTATATTATAGTGTGCTAGAGCTACCATAACAAAATGTAGACTGGGTGGCTAAAACAACAAATTTATTTTCTCCTAGTCATGAATCTGGAAGTCCAAGGTTAAGGTACTTGAAAATTCTGTTTTTCGAGAGGCCTCTCGTTCTGGATTTCAGATAGTGCCTTTTTCTGCATCTTCTCATGATCTTTCTTCAGTTCACTAGAGCTGAAAGTGTCTGATATCTCTGCCTCTTAAAATATACCAGTCCTGTTGGTACATCCTGTTGAATAACAGTCCCACCCATATGACCTCATTTAACCTTAATTACCTCCTTTAAGTGCCATATCTTCCATAGTTACACTGGGGGTTAGGGCTTCAACAAATTTTAGCACAAAATTCAGTCCATAATGAAGTAATTGGAAAAAACTAAAAATTGCTCATAAATACTTAGAAACTATTGAAACAAACAGTTTTGGAGAAGATAGCTTTTTTCTTAAATATTCAAAATTTAAGAAAATTTATTTCTACTAATAATAGAAAAATCAATGCCGTTTTTCAGGAAAGGATGAAGCCAAAATACTATTTCTTTTCCTTCTTTAAATCTATTCCTTCAGCATCTCATAAGGCACTACTGTCTTCCTCACTGATTCAGTCAGAAATCTGGGGATCACCTCACTACCATCTCTCCCTCCCCACCCACTCTATAATCCGTACATCAAACCTTGTGGATTTTAAGATGAGTGTGTGTGAAATCCTCCAACTTTCTCTGTACTTTGCTAGCACTATAACCCAAGCCGCCATTGTTTCTTTCTTTCTCTGGCTGTTGGCAGTAGCCTCCTAACTGATCTCCCTACATTCATTCTTATACTTCTCTGATTTATCCTTCATTCTAAGCCCAGGCAATATTTTCTTCTTAAAACACTTTAATAGTGAGTGGCTACTCTTGACATAAAGACCAGAATCCTTTGCAAGGCCTAGGAGGCCCTGGATCCCAGACCCTGCTGGTATCTAGTGCTATTTCAGTTCTCTCTTCCTCCTGCTCTTTGTGCTGCAGCAGCTCTACTCTGCTGCTCTTCCCCATTTCATGGCTTTCGGGTGTTCTGGTCTCCCTCCTATAGTATTACCAGTTTTACCACACCACGCCCCCAAAACACTCACTGTGGTGTAGCTTTTCCACTAATATCTTAGGAGAAATCAGTTTGGTAAGATTTGGCATAATGTCTACCTGCCCCCTAAAGTGTCTCAAAACAGCAGAGATCCTGTAAGTCTCATTTCCTGTTTCACCTCCAGCCTATAATGGCACGCTGACATCACAGCGAGCCCTCTATGAGTAAGTGCTAAAAACCTGAAAAATGGGAGAGTGGGGAAGAGGGAAGATTGCTCTGTAGATGAACCGTTAAATCCTGGCTTCATTGTTTGAGAAAGTATCCTCATATATTTTCCCCTAAAATAAAATAAAGTATTTTTGGGTATCAACTGTATTATTTTATGATTGTCTTAAGATCCAAGAAGCTCAAGACATACAAGAACAGTCCTTTAATAAGAAGGAAGAAAACAATGAGACTAAGAAAATAATCAGTGAGATGGAGCAACTGAAGGAGCAACTGAAGACCAAAGAGTTGGCTCTGCTAAGATCAGAAATGGAAAAGCAAGAGTTGTCTGAGAGACTTCAAGAAAGTCATGAAGAAATGGAATCTATAGCTAAGGAGAGAGACGACCTACAGAGGCTGCAGGAAGTTCTTCAGTCTAAAAATGACCAACTCAAAGAAAACATGGAAGAAATTGTAGCTAAAGTAGGTTGCATTCTTTTCCCTACATGTGTGTGGTTTTCTTTCAAGTACTTTGTAAGCAAAAAATTTTGTAGAAACTAAGCCTTTGGAAGAAGGAATTAGAGTGTAGTGGTTATCATTTTTCTATAAAGTTCTTACAATTTCTTCTATTTAATAAAGCACCTAGAAACTGAAGAGGAGCTTAAAGTTGCCCATTGTCACCTGGCAGAACAGGAGGAAACTATCGATAAACTGAGAGTGAATCTTTCAGAGAGGGAAAATGAACTGTCGAGCTTCCGAAAGGAATTAGAGCCAACCAATGATGGATCACAGAAAAAGGTAAGTTGGGGATAAAGGAACAGCGGGGGGAACCTCATGGAAGCAACTAACTGAATTACTGAGACTACTTACTGTTTACCTACTAAATATTTTTGGAGAGCATAGCATACTGGGATATATATCTATATCTCTCCAAAAAAGAACCAGAAGTACCTTTTGGAGGGTGGGCCCCTTGTAGTACAGGCCACCCCTGCTAGGTGAGTGTCCTGGAAACCCATCAGTGTCAGTGTGCAGCTGGGGTTGTGTGAGAGGCTGGTCTGTCACACAAATAAAATAAACAAATAAAAAGATCAGGAAAATTCAGAGAGATTTAGAAAATTCAGATAACGGATTATGGGGAAAGGTAGGTCTTTTTGAGTTGGAAAATGACATCTGATTCAGTGAATATTTTTTGAAGATTCTTGCATTGCATTTGCCCATTTCATGATGGGTGATTCATGAGTGCACCTGCCCACACTGTGCTGAGTGTTCAGCAGTTTTTGGCCCAAAGCAGCATGACCCCTATGCCTACCCTCCCTATTCACCTGATCTCACACCAGGTAATTTTGTTGTTGTTGTTGTCCTGGATGAAAAAGTCCTCAAAGGGAAACACTTTGCCTCCATGAAAGAGGTGAAACAAAAAACAGCAGAAACACTAAAAGGCATCAAAATCGATGAGTTCAAAAACTATTTTCAGCAGTGGAAAAAATGTCTCCATAGGTGTATTGCATCAAATGGGAAATGCTTTTTTAAGGTGACTGAAAAGTAAATTTATAAGAATACACAATTTTTATAGATGAGTTCTGGGGGCTTCTTTTGGTCTCCCCTAGTATATATGCACATGTATATACATAAAACACAAATGTATACAAACATGTATATACATATACATACACATAAACAAATTTTATTGATATGTATATGTAATTTTTGGCTCTTATCATTATTTTAAGATGCAAGAGCCTCTGGATGAACAAGAACAATTTATTTGCCTCAAAGAAATCAGTGAGACTCAGGAAAAAATGAGTGAACTGGCACAATTAAAGGAGCAACTCAAAGCCAAGGAGTTTTCACTAGAAAACATAGAAAGCGAGAGGCTCGAGTTAATTGAGAGACTTCAGGAAAGTCAAGAAGAAATAAAAATTGTAATTAAAGAAAGAGATGAACTGAAAAGGATGCGAGAGACCCTTCAAATGGAAAGAGACCAACTCAAAGAAGATAATAAAGAAATTGTAGCTGAAGTAAGTTTCCCTCTTCTGATTTTTTTTGGATACAAAAACAGTGTGATAACGATGATGCTCACTATTGTTCTGTTCATTTTTGCTGCAATCATAAAGGCACAGAAAATCAAAGAGGAACTAAAAAGTACTTACACTGTTCTGAAGGAGTACCAAGAAACTATTAATACAAGGGATATATCAGAGAAGACAGATCAAGGAGCAAATATTCAGAGAGATTTAGAAAATTCAGATAACGAATTATGGGAAAAGGTAGGTCTTTTTGAGTTGGAAAATGACATCTGATTCTTATGTTCCTCATGTTCCTGTGGAAGAAAACAATACATACATTATACTAAATGTAAAGATGATTGATTTAATTTAGAAACAAATCTCCTTTTTCCTAAAAACTCTGCTTATGTCCCACTTGTTTTGTGATTTTCTCAGATTCAAGAATTTCAGGAGAAAGAACATCAGCTTCTTGAGATGAAAGCTGTAAATGAGACTCAGGAAAAAATGTGTGAAATGGAACACTTGAAGAAGCAACTTGAAACCCAAAAGCCAACTCTGGAAAACCTAGAAATGGAGAACATAAGGTTAACTCAGAGACTCCAGGACAACCTTGAAGAAATACGATCTGTTACAAAAGAAAGAGATGACCTTAGGAGTGTGGAGGAGACTCTCCAAGTAGAGAGAGACCAGCTCAAGGAGAACCTAAGAGAAACTGTAATTAGAGTGAGTGACCTTCTTTCCCCCTGGTAGTAAACATGACATTGTGTCCCAATAGAACCACGGGCAATAGGGTTTGTTGGGAATGTAAAATAAGTCCAATGTTGGGGAAGGTTGAAGGGGGCAAGGGGGGCGTATTTTGGGTAATATCTTCCAAATATTTTAATGGGTTTATTCACTGATCCAAAAAGTTCAGTTGTGGCTATTTATCCTGCATACGTTAGCACACTTGTGCAAAGATATTTGTAGAAGAACAGTCATTGCAGCAAGTTGCAATAGCAAAATAAAACAAACAAAAAGATCAGGAAAATTCTAACTGCCCATTAGTAGGGTGCTGGTTAAGTAAGTGCAGCACATTCAGACCACGGAACACTAGACCACAGATGAAGAGTGAAGTGGAGCTATGGTGTTGACTTGGGCGTATCCTAACAGGGAAGTTGTAGAGTAGTGTATCCGGCATGTATTAGCATCTGAAAGTCACTTAGCGGATGAGCACTAGGAGGCATGAGGAGGGAGGGGAATTTTTACTGCTTACTTGTACTTTTCTACATATAGTTTGAATTGTATTACCCTGAATACATTATTTTTCTTTCTCTAATGACCAAGGACCTAGAAAAACAAGAGGAATTAAAGATTGCTAACATAGATCTGAAAGAGCACCAGGAAATTATTGATGAACTCAGAAGGATGATTTCTGAGAAGACAGATGAAATATCAAATATGCAGATGGATTTAGAAAACAAAAGTAGTGCCTTAAAAGCACAGGTATTTCTTTTATGTTGTTACCTAAGTAACAGTTTGAATCAAGACTTTTGTGTAATAAAGCAGGATATGAATTAGCCTAATGTTGAGGATAGGTAGAGATTTGTGTTCATAATTTAGAAATTGTTGTTTAGCTTTATATCAATATCCGTTTATATTTTAATCTATTGTATGATTATTTCAAGAGCCAAGAACTTCAGGAGAAAGAACATCAACTTCTGAAGGTGAAAAATGATCTCAGGGAAAATATGTATCAAACAGAGCAATTGAAGAAGCAATTGGAGGCCCAGAATTCAATCTTGGAAAGTACAGAAACAGAGAAGTTGAGGTTGACTAAGCAGCTTCATGAAAACCTTGAAGAAGTAAGATGTGTTACTGAGGAAAGAGACAGCCTAAGACAAATGGAAGGATCCCTCAGAATGGAGGGAGACCAGCTCAGAGAAAGCCTCAGAGAAACAGAAGCTAAGGTAAGTTACACTCCTGCCTCCTCTGTGTTTTTCCGAATCCTTTGATACACACACACACACGCACACACACACACCACAGCTGTTCATTGTAACAATTTGTAATAAAAATTGGGAAACAACCTAAGCGTCCATCAGAAGGAAACTGGGTAAAGATAAGCAATATGTCAGAATACTAGGGTAAAAAAAAAAGAAATTAAATAGATTCAGGTGTCCTAATTTGGAACTCACAATAACTCTTAGTGGGAAAAGCAAGCTGTAAAATCGTATGTGTATGTCTTTGCCTCTGGAGAGGAGGAGAAGGAGAAGGTTGTGGCAGGGAGAAGACAGGAGAGGGAAAAGCTTATAACTTTCTAGCAATAAAAGTATAAACTAAGAAGTAATAGTTTTATTATTTTTTACCAAGAAAATGTATCACTGTCAATGCAAAAATACTAGTTAACATTAAGATAAGTCACTGTTCTTAAAATTTCTCTAATGATAAAGAGTCTGGGAAAGAGGAACTAGGAACTGCTCACAGGCATCTGGAGAAACACCAGGAAACTCTGATGAACCCGGAAGGGTTATTTCTGAGAAGACAGATGAAATAGCAAACAAGCACGTAACTTTAGAAAATGTAAACACTATTATAAGAAAAGATGGGGTTGGACAGGGAGGGCTTGGATTAGATATTATCTGTTTTCTTTATCCATTAGGGGTGTAAAATGGTTTAGCTGGAAAACAGCTTGTCAGTTTTTAAATAACTCGAAACATTCACCTGCCTGTGGCTCAGTACAACTATTCCTTGGTTATGTACCTAAGAGAAAAGAGCACATACTTCAACATAAAGATATGCTAAATACTGTGCATAACACCGCTAATCATAATAGAGAAAAACTGAAAACAACTCAAATGCCTACCAGCAGGAGAATGGATAAAATATGTTGTGATTCATAAGATCAAAAGCGGGTAAAACTCATCTAGGATGAGAAAAGTCAGATAACGGTTGTAGCACAGGAAATGTCGGCACTTTATACGGTGTTAGAAAGGTTGTATATTTTAATTTGTGTTGTAAGTACATAGATGTATACATATGTGAAGAATAATTGAGCTATATACTTACATATATTATAACTCAAAAGAAAATAATTTCTGTGTGGAACTTTGTAGAATATTCATAAGAATGACATGGGAAAACTGTTGTCTTAACCAATTCAGAAACTATTCTTTATCCGTCCCTTAAAAACCATCTGTATTCTAACATGTTACTTTATGATCAACCTGAGGTCCAAGAACTTAAGGAAAATGAACATCAATTCTTGAAGTTAAGAGAAGAGATCAGTGAGACACAGAAAAAACTGTCTGAAATGGAGCAATTAAAGAAACAAATCAAAGCCCAAAGTTTAACTCTGCACAAAATAGAAATGGAGAATTTAAATTTGGCTCAGAAACTTCATGAAAACCTGGAGGAAATGAAATCTGTAATGAAAGAAAGAGATAATCTAAGAAGAGTAGAAGAGATTCTCAAACTGGAAAGAGACCAACTCAAGGCAGACCTGCAAGAAACCATGGCTAGAGTGAGTTGTTCTTCTTTCTATCCAGTAAACATGTTTTTAATACAAGAGGCTTCCTTCTTTGAAAATAAATGATACTGTCATTGAAGTGTAAATGCTTCATAATCTTTTAGGGAGATGGTTTGACACATTAACAATTTATCAGCATGTACATTTATCATAGCAATTTCACATCTACAAATTTACCCTAACAGTATATCCATGCATTTGGGTAGAAATACAGCAGTGTTTCCAAATGTCCACCAAGAAAGCCCTGGCTCCTCTGAGTACTGGAATACTGTGTATGAGAATGAGGCGCGTGATATTGATTGGGAAAGATGTCCACATGGTATGGAAGGTGAACAGTAAATGGCAGAGTTCAAAGGCAGCAGGACTGGGGTGGGTTTGGCTCAGCACGGGAACTTTTACTTCACAGCCTTTCGCACTGTTCTAATTTAGTGGTGGGATGGTGGTGGTTTTAACTGTAAGTGTGCATTGTTTAAGATTTTGTTTAACCAGCTCATGATTAAGAAAGGCAGTGTTTCTTTATATTATCATTTCTCAATTTCTAATAATAAAGGATCTGGAAACACAACAGGAACTAAAAATTACTCATATGCATTTGAAAGAGCACCAAGAAACTATTGATAAATTTAAAGAAACAGTTTCAGAGAAAACAACTCAGATTACAAATATGAAAAAGGATTTAAATAAGTCAAAAGATGATTTACAGAAAAAGGTATGTGTTGTTTTGTTCTTTTGGGAGTGTCCAAAATTATTTGTGAAATAAGAGAGGCTATATAGATAAAGATACATAGACATAGATATATATGTACATATATATAACAAATAGACACTAGTTAACTTCCTTGAAGGAGTTCTGTTTGCATTCTAATTTGTTTTATAATTATCTCAAGATCCAAGAGCTTCAGAAAAAAGAGCTTCAACTTCTCAAAATGAAAGAAGTTTTCAATAAAAAAATGAATGAAATGGAACGATTGAAGAAGCAATTTGAGGCTCAAATTTTATCTATGCAAAGTGTGGAAATGGATAACTCATACGTGACTAAGAAACTTAATGAAAGCCTTGAAGAAATAAGAATTGTAGCTAAGGAAAGAGATGAGCTAAGGAGAATAAAAGAGTCTCTCAAAATGGAAAGAGACCAATTCAGAGAAACCTTAAGAAAAACGATAGCTAGAGTGAGTTCAGAATCTTCCCCTATCTAGTAACTTTTGTAAGAATCAAGCTTTGGGGTTTTTTAATTGGATTTTTTTTGGTTGTTTTATTTCCATCACCATTTATACCCCCATACCCTCTTCTACCTCCACCCCCTCACCCCCACAATCACCGCACTGTTGTCCATGTCCACGAGTTCATTCTCTTTTTTCTTTTTTAAAAAATGGTGACAATAGTTTGTTTTGTTGTTTTTCTGCAAATATCTACTGACAATAAAGTATAATGGGGAAATTTACAGAATGTTTTACACAAATAGGAAATACAGTTTTCTTTTCTTTTAAATTTTATTTTAATTGTTATTCAAGTACAGTTTTCTGTCTTTTACTCCCATCCCAGTCCACCCCCCACAGTACTCCCCACCTCCCTCCCATTTCCACCCCCCTTAGTTTTTGTCCATGTGTCCTTTATACTTGTTCCTATAAACCCTTCCCTTTTTCTCCTGAAATTCCCTCCCCTCTCACCTCTGATTACTGTCATCCTGTTTTCTATTTCAGTGTCTTTGGTTATATTTTGCTTGCTTGTTTGTTTTGTTGCTTAAGTTCCTGTTAAAGGTGAGATCATATGGTATTTGTCTTTTACTACCAGGCTTATTTCACTTAGCATAATGCTTTCCAGTTCCATCCATGCTGTTGCATAGGGTAGGACCTCCTTCTTTCTTTCTGCCGCATGGAATTCCATTGTGTGTATGTACCATAGTTTTTTGATCCATTCATTTACTGATGGGCATCTAGGTTTCTTCCAACACTTGGCTATTGTAAATTGTGCTGCTATGAACATTGGGGTGCATAGGTTCTTTTGGAATGGTGTTTCAGGGTTCTTGGGATATAATCCTACCAGTGTAATTGCTGGGTTAAAAGGCAGTTCCATTTTTAGTTTTCTTAGAAAATTCCATACTGTTTTCCATAGTGGTTGTACCAGTCTGCAATCCCACCAACAGTGAACTAGGGTCCCCTTTTCTCCACCTCTCCAACACTTGTTGTTTGTTGCTTTGTTTATGATGGCCATTCTTACCGGTGTAAAGTGGTATCTCATTGTGGTTTTAATTTGCATTTCTCT